>RJWM01005760.1:0-89410 GCA_004363535.1 Dasyprocta punctata | reverse complement strand
CCTTATTACACAGGAATATAAGATGATCTTACTAAGGGGGATAGAATTTTTCCAGTACCTGAGGCACGCAAGTAGAGAATCAAGTGGAATAGATGAGGTGTTTCTCATGTTGGCTCTGTAGACAGAAGGAGTAAAAACCGAGTTGTGAGAACCTTATGGGACTTTCCCTGAGTCAATCCCCACACAGGAAACTTACAAGGTCTCTCATAGTTAGTTTCTTTGCTCCTAGGCTCCCCAGAACATTCTGATAAAACTGACATCGTTGGAATTAGGTAATAGGAACTCTACAGAGCTTTGCCTAACATGGTATCCTCTAGATCAGTCTATGACCTGCTTGGCTCTTATCAAGGTGCCTCTAAATAGTGCTAAATTCCTTGAGTTCAAGACATATCTGGCCTTTGGGCACCACTTCCTTTTGGACTTTTGAATGTCCCTTCTTTTGCCACAAACCATCTTCTGGACATAGAGTCTGGAATTGGGATACCCTGCTGGCTGCACACCTCACAGCCAGTTAAAATCACCTAATAGCACAACATGACTGTCTAAGGGAGCTTAGTAAGTGCTTCCCTCAATAAAACTCTTTTAATTCTACTGCATAGGTTCCTCTACGGGGACCCTAGCTGACAGTGGTGAGCAGTTTGATAAACGGTCTTCAGTCATGTCCCACTACCTGACACTAGACGGCAGGTTAAGAACAGGGGCTAGGACATGTCTCTAGGGAAAAAGACCCAAACTTGTTTGAAGTTCATTGCCACTAGCAGTCCATGCAGGGCCTAACTTTTCAAACTTGAGCCTTTGTATAGTAACCTCACCCCTTCCCAGTCCCTTCCCCTGTCCTCAACTGTCCTGCATTTTTGTTAGTTCATGACACAAGAGGATGTCTTCTGACAGACGAAAATTTCACAATGAAAATTCAGGCAAATAAAAGCTTCACAAATTCAATCAGCAACCACAGGCTATACGTCCTTATAGATAGGGACATAAACTTGAATTCAAAGTTACAATAATACCACAACAAAATAGGATGGAGAGAGGAGGAAGGTTAGTATTAGAGAGGTAACTTAAAGAAGAGATATCCATAAACCAGCTTGGCAACCAGCAAGCACTAGGAAACAGATGAATTACAACCAGTAGTTGAGAAGGACTGAAGCAGGCCCTTCACTGTGAATGTGTACTGTTTAAACACAAAAGACTACAAGTATCCCAGCCCATGCGGGTGACAACACTAGGATCAGGGACTGATCAATCCCCCAATTACTCAGACAAGGGTATGATGAAGGACAAAAGAGAAAGAGACCATAATTTAGAATTACAGGGGATCCAGAGGGTCAGAGCGCTTATCAGGCTGAGACCAAGAATCTCTGAACTTTTCACTCCTTATTGAATGCACACAATTTTCCAGGGGGCGCTTCTGGAGATCCTGGGAACAGAGGAGTGGTGGGCACTGACATGAGGAAGATCTAGTAAGAAATGAAGCATTATGCCCTTGAATAATGGGAAACTTATTTTTCCCTTGATTTGAATATTTACTTCTACAGAATTTTATATCAGAGTTAGAGTCCTCAGCTGAAATGCTACCTTGCCTTCTGAGACATCACAGCATCACAGATCATAGACATCTCTGCTGAGACCAGTGGGATAGGGAGTTTTGTTCCGTCATGGCAACTACTGGCTTGTCAGGCAAGGCACATAGACCAAGGACAGACTCAGATTTTAAATATAGAAAGCCAGTTTATGGATTTGTAGCTCACTCAGAATGGTTTCCATCAGTCCCTCCTTTTCATTTTTATAATTGCAGAAGCTGAATCAAGGTAAACTATGGTTGGATAGCTTCTAGACATTGGCTAGGTCTTACTCCTCTATGACAGACTATAAAGAGAACCAGAAGAAACAAGCAAATTAGTCCAAGTAATCCCACATAAAACCCAAAATGTGCCTTGAGATAACTAAATGAGAAAATTGGTTTAGAGCAGTAGACAATTTGTCCTAGTCCTGGACTCATTTATTAAAGTTTTGAGTTTGATGGGACATGGACAATACCTCCTTTTGGAGGGTATCAATGTCAGTAGTAACATTTTGATGGATAGTTCCCTAGACATGTTTTTTTTTTTTAAATATGCTCCCAGGTGTGTGCAGATTTGTTGTATGGCCATGGGGTTATACAGAAATTACTGATTTTAAAATGACATTTCAAATTTTGCTGTAATTATAGACTTTTGATCTGATCATCCATCCAGAGGAAAGTACTTTCTGTAACACTTATTTGTATCTGTAATTTTACAACTATTTTATTTTGGATCTGCCAACCTGTGTCAACAGTTTTGGTCCAATTATCTATGAAGCGTGTGGTTTGAACAGAGTGTGTAAGGGCCATAGGAGAAATCATCACACTCAAGTTTGGTACTACTGAGGAGACCATCTCAGCAATTATTAAACTATTCATATGTGTAGCTCCACATACAAGTTGGTTGACCAAGGGGTTCAACAGATAAGAAGTAGGTGAATAAGACCACATTTCTGTCAAATTAACAGGGATTTAAACTCCAGGCATGTGGACCATTATTATCAATGTTTCTATTGAACTGTCACCCATCCAGGGAAGCAGGGAAATAACAGTCAGATGTTCATTATTATATCCCACCCAGGTTTGAAGATAAGTAACACAATTGTCTGACTGAATAACAACATCCCTTACTCATAGTGGAAGGAAAACAAAATGAGAGGTATAATTAATAAATGCACTTTCTTACATTTCCTTAGTGATAACCAGGCCAGGAAGGACATTATTTTAAGGTCAGTAATGTCAGGTTTATGATGAATCTCTAGGGGTGCAGCTGCCTAAGCAATGGCTTTTAGTAATAGTGGATTGGGCACATGTGTCCAATATTCTAACTTAGATGCTAGCATTATACATACAGAAGCTGCCAACAGAGCAATTACTGCCACCAACAGGTTACCAGGGGTTTGTAGAAAGTGCTGCCTGATAACCATTGCTCTGGTCTCACAAGCTATTGCTTCGAGATTTTTCCACAGGATGATTCTCCTAGCAGTACTGTCTGGAGACGTCGGCTTCAGTGGTGTTGCAGATAGTCTTAGGGTGTGCTGCTCACCCTGCAGAAGCTCTCAGTGGCAGGTTGGCCTGGTGGCCCTCCCACCACCCCCATACATCCTACCAAGGATGCACATTCCATTATCTTTTAAAATACAAGCATACCCTCATCCCCCTCTTATTAATTGAGCGGGTCCTTTCCATTTACCAGTGCTGATGTCTTTCAAGAGAGCTTGAGTCTGAGGCAGAGTGACATCAGTGGGTGCACACCATGAAGTTCAGTGGGAGTTAATTTTTGTCAGTGACCAGATTAAAATAAATTAACGTGAAAGTAGCAAGGTTGAGTTGTGCCTGTGGAGGTACCCGGATTCCCCATTTTGTTTTTGTAATTGTATTTTAAGGATAGGTGTGGCTACTCTACAATTGCCTGTCCTTGTGTGTTATAGGGTACACTTGTGATATGCTTAATATGCCACAGTTGAAAACAGGACTGTAAAGGTTTACTAATATATTGGGGCCCATGGTCAGTCTCATGGTATGTGGGTCCCCCATAGAACTAATGCTGACAAATAATGTTATTGAACACAGACAATTTTCTCTCCTGTACGACAGGTGCCATGGATCATGTGAGAGTAGGTATCAATAGACACATGAACATATTGTAATTTGTCAAAGGAAGAAAAATGTGTGACATTCTTTTGCTGAATATCATTACGTTTTAAGCCCCAAGGATTACTGCCCTCTGGTGACACAGGTTTAGAAAGGCTCTGGAAATTAGAGCAAGACATGACCATTTTTCTTGCTTGCAACCTAGATAATAGAACTTTCTTACTATTTTGATGATTAAAGAATAAGAAGATAGTTTATATTAATTCTAAAGACATGAGACTCCTGTAACATTTTTCTACTATTGCTGATTCTTTTTGTGTCTCAGTAGATAAATTATGAAGGAGCCAATAGGTGGGTCTCCTTGTAAGGATCCCTTTACAAGGATGTAGTAACCTTCTTTGTTTTTCTTAGTCTTGGATTGAAATACACTTTGTCTGCAAATGGAAGAGTTACCCCTATTTTTTCTTGGTTCCTGTGACATGACGTGCTGTATTCCAACCTTTGATTTTCAGTCTATGAATTTCTTTTTGAATTAAATGGGTTTCTTGTATGCAGCATATTGTTAGATCTTGTTTCTTGATCTATTCTGCCAGTCTGTTTCTTTCAATTGGTGAAATGAGGCCATTAACATTGATGGTTATAACTGATACATATTGACATATCCTTGTCATATTATTTTCATGTTGTGGCTCCCTCTTTTAGCCTTCTGGTTAATTGTTTGCCTTGTCTAGTGGATTCATTCTGTTGGGATTCATGGAGTTGTAGTCCTTGTTATCTCTTTCTAGAATGTCTCTCAGAATATTTTGGAGTGCTCTTTTGGTGTTCATGAATTTTCTTGAGTGTTCGTTTGTCAAGGAAGTATCTCATTTCTCCATCAATTTTGAAAGATAGTTTTGTGGAGTACATCAATTGGGTTGGAGTTTGTTTTATTTTAGGGCTTGCACTATGTTATGGATTAAAAGCTGGTGGTCAACAACACCAGCTGAATTACATCAGCATGGTGCTGAAGGTAGGTGATCCACCTGAAGAAAGTTGCCAGCATAAATAGAGACGTGGAGAAGAAGAGCTAGGCATTATGGGTTCTCCTAAGAGTTGCTGTTGCAAGCCATCGGTTCTCCTGGAGGAGCTTGCCATGGCTAGCTTCCCTAGTATGGATGAGGCCATTATCATCAGAGGAGCTCAGGACCTTGTCGATAAGAGTGGCTGTGGCTCACTTTGGGGGAGCTCTGCTCCTCACATTGAGCATCATTTCCTGGCTCTAGAGGGGAAGATGTGTGCTGTTCAATCTCCAGGAAAAGTTTGTCTCGCTGGGCTTCCTGACCTGTACTAGACTGTTCTCATTGTTGAAGTAGCTCGGGACCTCATTACTGCTAAGGAAGGATGTGGTACTTTTCAGGGGAGCTCTGGTCCTTATTTTGAGTGTGACTTCTTGGCTCCAGTGTAGAACCCTCAGCCTACTGACACAGCTCCTTCACCCTGCTGGCATAGACTTTCTGGCTTCCACCGCTGACCTTTGGCCTTCCCACTGCAGATCCATAAAATAGACTGGCATGGGCTCTTAGATTTCCAGTTGGATTTGTGGGAGGCATTGTCATGGGCTCTGGGTCTTTAGCTGGACTCATGCAGGACATTGCTGTGGGATTCAGGCCCTTGGCTGAATATTCTGGGTCTTCAGTGTTGTGGAAAGATTTTCCTGAACTTTCTTGTATTTAACTCTGGGTGACTATCATAAAACAGTATCATAAATTCTGTGTCTTGTATGCAGTTGTTCTCCCTGTAATCCCTGACTACAACACACTACTTCACTTCAAACTTCTTGAATTTAGGGCTTGTGTTGAGACATCTACTATGGTTCTGGTGGACTTTCCTTTATAGGTGATATATTTCTTCTCTCTAGCTGCTTCTAATATTTTGTTCTTGTGTTGAATTTCTGAAATCTCAATTATTATATGCCTTGGTATAGGTTTATTTTGGTGATGGCCATTTGGAATTCTATATACTTCATTTATTTGTATGTCAAATTCTTTTTTCTTTTGTATGTCAAATTCTTTATCCATATTTGGGAAGTTTTCTGCCATTGTATCTGTGAAGAGGTTTTTAATGACATTTGTGCTGTCTCTAGCTTTATGGCTGATTCCAATTAATCTTATGTTGCTCTTCTTTGCTTCATTCTGTAACTGTTGGATTGATTTTTCTTGATCTCCAGTGATTTTTAAGGTATCTTTCTTTTCCTAGTCACTAGTTGCATTCCTGTCTTTAATGTTTTTATTTTAAAGAGAACAAAACAAAACAAAACAAAACAAAGCAGATCAGAAGAGAACAATGCAAGTAGCACAGGACTTCAAAACAAGACAGCAGGAAATCAACAGTGGAAACCATAATGTCTCTTGTTTTCTTGAAATAGTTGCCCAGACACAATAAATTCAAACAAACTAAAATAGCATAAAACCAATCAAAACAAAAGAATGAAAGCACTATGGGTCTTCAAAACCAGAATAAAAAATCAGCAATGGCTACCATAATGTCCCTTTTTTCTTCAAAATAGCTGTCCATACCTTTACACATATTGAAATCAAATAATATAAAACAGACTAAAACCAATCAAAACAAAGAATAAAAGCATTATTGCACTTCAAAACAAGATGATAGTAAACCAGCAATGGCTACCATAATGTCTCATTTTCTTCAAAATAGCTGTTCATGCCGTCACTCATAATAAAATCAATTCTTGTATATGCTTTAGGAGAAATTCTAGGAATGTATAAGCCTCTACAGGTACATCTATCTTTTTTGTATTACAGGGGAAAACAAAACAAAACAAAATACAAGAAAAACAAGAAACAAAAGAGACAAATAAATAATAATAACAAAGAACCCAAAACAATAACAATATAGGCTTTCAAAACAAGGCAGTAGGAACATAACAAAGGTTCTTATTTTGCACAGTTATCTTCAAAAGAGTTACTTAGATTATCAGATATAGACATGCAAAATTGATCTAATCCTATGAATGGTAACTGTTTTGTTCCAAGAACTGAATACAATTAGTAGTACAATCATCTTAGCTATCTTAAGGGAATATATACAAAGTTATATCTTTTTTCTTTTTCCCTTCCTTCTTTTCTCTTTTTCCCTGAAGTATTTTCCCCTTTGAGCAGTTTCCTACCCTTTTACAATATTTATTGAAGATTTCATATCTTATTTACTCTATCAGTTTCTTACACTAGGGAGACAATACGATATTTACACGTGTGAGTTTGATTTATTTCACTTATGAGTATGGTCTCAAGTCACATCCATTTACCTAGAAAAGTCTCAAGGTGGTCCTTCTTTGTAGCTCAATAGTATTCCATTGTATAAAGATACCACATCTTTTTTATCCATCCCTTGGTTGATGGGCATTTGGGTTTCCAAGATTTAGCTATTACAAATTGTGCTGCTATAAACATGGGTACACATATATCATTGTGGTATGATGTTTTCAATTCTTCTTGGAACATGCCCAAAAGTGGAATAGCTGGGTCAAAGGGGACCTCCAATCCCAGCTTTTTGAGGAAACTCCAGACTGATTTCCACAGTGGTTACACCAGTCTACACTCCTACCAACAGTGAATAAGAGTTCTTTTTTCCCCACAGCCTCTCCAGCATTTGTTATTGGTGGTTTTCTTGATCTTGGCCATTCTTTCTGGAGTGAGATGGAATCTCAGTGTTGTTTTCATTTGCATTTCTCTGATGACCAATGATGCTGAACTTTTTCTTGTATTTATTTGCCATTTGTATTTCTTCCTCTGAGAAGTGTGTAACATCTCAGATGCCCATTTTTGGATTGGGTCTTTGAATTTCGGGGGCCTGATTTTTAAAAATTCTTTCTATGTTCTACATAGAAGTTCTTTGTCTGAGGGACAGTTGACTAAGATTTTTTCCCAATTCGTGGGTTTTCTTTTCACTCTGTTGGACATTTCTTGCATTCCTGTCTTTTAGATCTGATATTCTATCCTCACCTTCATTCAATCTACTGTGTATACTTTCAATAGAGTTTCAAATGTCCTGCATTTCTGTTTAGTTCTGTTGCATTGATTGCATTTCTTATCTATGTTTGACATTCATGGTTTTCATCATTTTCCTGAGCTCCTCTATTTGTCTACCTGTGTCTGCTTTAATGTCTCTTATCTTGATAGTCATTTCTTTTTGCACCTTAGAGATAATTTTTTCTGTGGCCTCTTCAATTTGTTTTTTCACTTCTGCTGCTGTCTTTTCAGAGAGTTCCATTTGTTGGTTTCCAATTTTCTCTTTGTGATCTAGACTTGTCCTTGATAGGCTGGGCATTTGGAATTGCATTTTGTTTTTTCATCTTGTCGGTTTCTATTTTCTATTTTATTTTATTTTCTGGGCTGATGTCTTTAGATTTCTGATGTTAGATAGCCTTATCACTGGTGTCAAGACTTTCCTAGGAGGTATCTGTTCCTCAGGATGTCTCCTCTACATGATACCACTGTCCTGGGGCAATGGAGGAAGCACAGAGTGCAGACTTACACTCTGCTTGCTGGCACCACTGTGCCAGGGCCTGCTGTGGATACTTTCAAAAGAATTTTTATTCTTATGTATATCTGCTTGAGTCTGTTTTATGGATTCCATTTCTTTCCTGTTTCATGGTTTCCATCATTTTCCTAAATCCTCTCTAATTTTTTTTTCATCTGTATCTGCTCTAAAGTCACTCAGAATGTTTTTCATTGTGGTCACATCTCTGTGGTTATCTGAGAAATTATTTCTGGTTTGATTTTTTCTTGAGCCTCATTCATTTGCTTTGTTGTTATCACTTCAGAGAGGCCAGGTGGATGGCTTTCAGAATATCCCACCTTATTGTACCCCGGGTTTGCCTTCAGTGAACTGGATATCTGGGGTCACATCTTGTTTAAGTATCTTCTCATTTTCTTTCTTTCTTTCTTTTTAGTTTAATTCCTGTGTTGATGCTTGAAAATTACTCATAGCAAGTAGGTTTATTGCTAGTATTTAGGACCCTTAGGAAACAATTACTTCTCAGAGATGTTTTCCAGGTATAGCTGGCTTTTGGGCTTTGAGTCTGTTCCAAGACCCAACCTCTGCAGTTTATTGGGGATGAGAAGTCTCTGCCTACTGGGCCCAAGCCCTGGTTCCTTGGCATTGGCTCATAGTATTTTCTGTGACTCATAGGCAATCTCAGTCTTGGTATCTGTTCAGAAGTCTGTTCAGAAGAATCAGGTCACTTTGGCTAAAGTGATAAAATCAGCAATAGCAATAGCATGAAACACAACCTAGAAAATGACAAACTGAGGTAATCACTAATTTGTCAACTTTAACTGTATGAATTAGATTTGTGATTATATAAAAAAATCTAAAACAAACCAGAAAATTATATGTAGTTCATAAACCCTCAATATGCTAATTTTACCCTCAGGGGAGAAAATTTAAAAGGAGCTGGGGAAAAATAGAAAAATAGAAAAAGAGTAAGAGACTAAAAACAAGGCTGGAAGACAAAGAAGGATCATGCAAACTTTGGGAAAGTTGTGCAGAAGGCAGAAAGGAAAGAGAAAAAAACAAAAATAACAGAGACAGGTGTGGTGGTGTGCACCTGTAATACCAGCACTCGAGAGGCTGAGGCAGGAGGGTTGTTGCAAGTCTGAGACCAGCCTGGGTTACAAAGCGAGTTAAAGGCCATCTTGAACTGCACAGTGAAGCCCTGTCTGGAAAAACAAAAACAAAAACAAAGGAATAGAACAGAGCAACAACCACACACACAAAATCTAGAAACTATGCTCACACTCATATAAAAACAAGATCAAACAATGAAGAAAGAGCACAAGAAAAAGGAGAGAGGAGGGAAATAAAACCAAAATAAAAGTCCACTTTAAGATTTTTCTGTGTTGTCACTGGTAGACCACCTGTGGAGACAAGTCCAGATCTGTGTTGATTTACCCCAACAAGCCAGCAGTAGCTTTATGGCAGGGTAGTGGATAATCTCAGTGAACCTGTGCCCCTGAAGTTCAGGCTGATTTCTAGCCATAAAGCTGAGACCAGCCCTGTTCGGCCTGCAGCAGTCAGTGCATCTTCTGTGGACTTGAACTCAGCTGGGAGCCACTTAATGGAGCCAGCAGTTGTTCTGAGTTCTGAGCTCGGTCGGCCCCTCTGCAAGATGGCTCCTGGCCAATCACCGTCTCCTGTAGTCTGGCTAAATCTGCTCCACTCACCAGCCAGTGAAGTCCATGGGACTCACTCTGTTGCACTGCTGCATCTCTCATGGAGGCCTCTATGATTGTCTCCAGTCACTGTGTGTCTGCCAGTCTGAACTACGCCTCACACACAGTGAGTCCTGACTCAAGGAGAAGGTGCCTCCTGCCACCTCCTTCTTCTTTATTGAAATTTCTCCCTTTGGTCTCCCTGTGGGCCTCAATTTTCACTTCAGATCCTTTCTGGGTCCAGGGGACCCACGTCTCTCCTTGTCTTCCTTGCATTGCTGTATTTCAGTGTCTGAACAGCAAATCTCAGAGAGGCTTTTTCTAGGCTGCTTAGTACTCTACCATCTTGTAAGGTATTATAAAGACTTTTAACATTGATAGGTAACTCAATTTTGGTCATATCCAACTTATGTCTCCTAATAATTTTTAAAAATCAGTTAAAGTCTTTAGATGATCATGTCTGATTTGTAATTTTGTAACCTTACACTTTGGATCATCACTAGTGTTCCCAAATAATAAGGGTCAGATAAATGAACCTTATCTGGGATAATAAAGAGATTAAAAGATATTAATCTTGTTTCATTTCAACAAAAATTTCATAGCATATCATCCATATAATAGTATGAGCAAAAGGAAAGGTTTGTCTTACTATAAGGCTTGTACTACAAAAAAAACTGACACTAGGTGGGGCCATTTCTCACATTTTGAGGTAGAACTAACAAATAATGCTTCATTGGTTCTTCAAAATTTATACTAGAGACAGAAAAGGCAAAGCACTGCCTATCAGCCCGATAGCAAGGAATATTTAAAAAGCAATTTTAAAAATAAATTACAATTAAGGGGCTAATCTCTTAACTGCAATTGGATTAGGCAGTCCTGGTTGTGGTGCCCCCACGGGTAGGAAGCAAGCATTTACAACTGTTAGATCTTACAATCTCCATTTGCCTGATTTTTCGTGAGTAACAAAGGTAGACATATTCCAGGGGCTAATAGAGGATTCCAAATGCTTCAACTGCAGTTGTTCTGTAACCAGTTTATGTAATTGAATAAGCTTTTTCTGTTTAAGGGGTCATTGATCAACCCATATGGGTGAGTCTGTTTTCCATTGTAAAGTTAAAGCATTCTTAGGGGGAGAGAGAAGCAACAATGGTCCCCATTAAAAATTCCACATTTATCATTTTTAGTAACAGAGGTAATAGGTTCAGTGATTCCTTTAAAGTCCTTCCCCATTTTGGAAACCCATTCCATTCATTATATGTTCTGCCTTAGACCATGTTTCATTGGTTAAAATTAATTTCCATTTTTGTAGCAAGTCTCTACCTCATAAATTGACAGAGATAGGAGGCACATAAGGTAAGAAAAGATACTGTTGTTGATCAGGTCCTTAATAAGGTAGAGGAGAAGCATTTTGTGAGACGCATTGTGGAGATACCAGTCCCACCAAGGAGGTAGGAGTGGGTTTAATTAGCCATGTGTCTGGCCATCGATTTAATGCAGTTACAGAAATATCTGCACCTATGTCCATAAGCTCCTCAAAGTATTTTCCATTAATTTTCATAAAACACACGTGCCTTCCTGAAGATACTTATGGAGTAAAATAAATTTCCTATTTGGTAACCTTTTCTTTTAAAACCAGGGTTTTGCTTTTTTTTTTTTAAATTTGACTTGTCTGTATTTAACAAAGGAAGACTTATCCAAGGAAAACAAAACCAATTGTGCAATATAATCATCTTGTTCAAATAGACAAATATCTTGAAAGTAAGCAAAAATCTGAATTTCATGACAACAATCATGATGGATGAGGCTTCAGTGAATAGTTATACCTTATAGGACTGAATCAGCTCTACCAAAAATGAACTCCATCGTCCCCTATGGAGGGGCTCCATAGCCCCATAGGGACAGGAGTGGACTTATCTCCTCCAGTGAGTCACTCTGTGTGCCGCAGGAAGATCCAATCCTGTGCTCTGAACTGTTTCCCTAGTGAGGGAAATAATGTCCCTCCTGGGAGTCATGTCTGTGGCTGTTGAAGTTGCTGACAGGTGTGAACTGGGTAAAGGTGAGCAAGGGCTTGATTGGCATTGTTCATTTCTCCTGTTTTGTGGGTTTTGGGGCAAGGCCTGACCCTATTACTCATCAGAAGTATCCAAACATGATATTTGGAATGGCACTGATTAGCTCAGTGCCTCCCTTTCATGCAGTGAGGGCAGAAACCAGGTGCAGGATCTGAGTCATCTTGGTGGGAGGCATTTCCCTCTGCTATAGCTGCAGCACTGCCTCCTCCCCAGGTTGAGTAGGGGCCTTTTGTGAACATGTCCAATTTTACCACAATGGAAACATTAACATTACCCTGATTGCCCTTAGTCCCTTTGTCCAAACCTGCCATAACCTGGGCTATCAAGTTAGTTTTATATGATTCAGTTGTTTTATAAATCATTATTTGCCTTTACTGGATTTAAGGCCTATTTACAATGATTGGCATTAGGCCAAGGGAAGGACTAAGGTATCCACAACTTGGGTGTTAGGAACTTTTCTGTGCATAGCCTCTTATAATTTTGCCACAAATGAGTGAAAGGCTCATGAGGGCCTTGGAGAATGTGTGAAAAGGAGTGGGCAGGAACCCCAGCCTCAGGAACTGCAACCCAAGTCCTTTTCATCAATCAGCTAATTATTGATACATTTCATCAAGGTATTGAATCTGTTCCTCGAGAGGTGCATATTGCCCGTGTCCAGAAAGAATTTCTTCATCTATACAGTCACAGGGGTCATGGCCCATTCTATTCTTTTGAGTCTGTTCTACAATAAGATTTTTAATTGCACATCAAAATGAAGAAATTGAATGGGAGACAGACATATCTTTGCTGGATGTTTGATATCAGAAGGAGTAAAGCAATATGTATCTAGGACATTCTCCAAAAGCCCTGCCATAAACAGACTCTGGGCACTGTTACTAACCACACTTTGTTTAAGATCCTTTAACAATTTAAATTCAGAAAGCACGTAAACACAGTAAGGGGTGATTCTCATCATTCAGATTTGGTTGGACGCCTACCAGAAAGCAGGCAAGGACGCCAAAAACTTCTTGGGTAACAGCTTCCTATAAAATTGGCAAGTACCTAGACAGAGCTGCACAGGGCAGCTTTCTTTCAGGTTTGTCAAGGTAAGCTGATTTTCCCCCAGGTGCCTCTGATGGTGGTGGTGGCTAGGGAAAATCTTCATTTTGAGAGTTGACTGTATGCACTTTTCCTGTTCCTGAGAAGAGCAAGCAAGGGTGGCAACTAGATTTTGCATTCTATGCCTCAGAAGGGGAAGCTGGTGCACTCCTTACTTTTTTTTTTTAAACCCTAGGAGCCACAGCTGTCAGCAGTTCACTTTACAGTTGTCTTAGCATTGATTTAGCAATATTCCATGTGGTAAAGGTCACAGGAGAGACCATCTCCCGCCACGCCCCGCCACTGGACGCTTTAAGATTTTTCTCTCATATGTTCCCAGTTTTCAGTGTCTAAGGTGCCTGCTTTAGGGAAAAAAGGATTGAATTTAATCACTTCTTGTAACATTCTGGACAAATTGCTAGTGAGTACACTGACACCAGACCACTTTTATAAAATGAGGAGCAGTTATACGTATTGTTGCTCCTCTGCTAAAAAATTCTGCACCATTGTTAACTCTGGATGAAAAAGTTCCTATTCGCAGCAGGAGCACTAATCTTTTGTTTTTCTTTTCTTTATGCTCCCTCATCTGTCACCTCTGTATTGGTCCCACGAAGTCCTTTGGCATCTCAGGACTCAGTGTCCATTCAAAGTGGTCCTGTTCACTCATTCAGGTTGGAGAAGTCCCTGTTCAGGGAGCCAGTATTGGGGGCTGATCGATCTCCCAATCACCCAAACAAGGGTACAATGAAGGATAAAAGAGAAAGAGACAATAATTTAGAATTCCAGGGGGTCCAGAGGGTCAGAGATCTTATCAGGCCGAGACCAAGGATCTCTGAACTTTTCACTTTTTTGAATGCATGCAACTTTTCCAGGAGGCGCTTCTGGAGATCCTGGGAACAGAGGAGTGGAGGGCGTTGATGTGAGGAAGATATAGTAAGAAAGGGAGCATTATGCCCTTGAATAATGGAAAACTTATTTTCTGTTGGTTTAATATTTAGTTCTACAGAATTTTGTATCAGAGTCAGAGTCCTCAGCTGAAATGCTACCTTGCCTTCTGAGACATCACAGCGTCACAGATCATAGACATCTCTGCTGAGACCAGTGGGATAGGGAGTTTTGTTCCTTCATGGCAACTACTGGATTGTCAGGCAAGGCACATAGACCAAGGACAGACTCAGATTTTTAATATAGAAAGCCAGTTTATGGATTCATAGCTCTCTTAGAGTGGTCTCCATCACATTAGGTTAATCCTGTCTCCTGCAATTCTCTGCCTCTCCCAGTTGACCAACATCAGAAAAAGAGCATATAATTAATTGTTACAGATAAAAACTGAGGAGGAGTACGAATAAGTAGGGAACCGGGGCTCCCCTTGTGGAGAGAGGAAGAGAGAAAACAAACACCAGAAGGATTCCTACTCAGTGTGAGTGCACAGATTTCACCAGGTCCCATGAATAACTTTAGGCACTACGCAAGGTACCACCCAAGTACAAATGGTGTAGCACATGCTCCCAGCTGCCTCAAACAAACAAACAAAGAAAAGGTGTGGAATCAGGTGGACTGAGCTCATGTTCCTAGATCCCAAGACAAGTATCAGGTAAGTAACTTCATAGTGTCAGTGCGTGGTGGTCCAGGATGGATTTGGCTCCCCAAGTGGCAGCCCTGGCTGTCCCAGGATAAACTGTGACACTCACTAGTTTCCTTGCCTCACTTTGGCTTAGCCTTATCATCCCAGGGGCATAGAATACACCATGCTGCAGAGGTCAACAACAAAAGAAGCATTTCACAAACAGGAACACAACTTCAAGCTATGTGTGGGAGCCTACTGCCTCCAAGTCATCCCCTCACCTTGGAGAATTCTCCACCACAGCAAATGCTCCATATGGTGATCACCTGTCTGTCCCATGCCCACATCTAGCATCCTTGGTCACTTGTAAAAAGGTGAAAATGAAGAAAACCTTCCCCTATAGAGTTTTGCCTTCTCCCCTGGCTGCTCTGCTGCTTCTGGCTAGCTCCTGGCTGGCTTGCCAAGAATGATGCCATGCATGATGTTTTCCTATGTAATAGATTTCAGATTCCTGTGTACATGGAGCAAAGAATTTCAAATATACATTCAATGGTCAAAAAATAACAGCTGCATGCATTAAAATTGACATGAAAAGGGTGCTCAGGGCATGCAGGTTCATGTCAGCAGAAACAAAAAGGTAGCATGAATGGCGAAAATGATGCTTGGAAGGTGCGGGGGGAGTAGGAAGTAAAAAGATAAATCAGGGTTTTGAAATTAAGATATACATACCCTACCCCCTGGTGCCTCTCACTGGATTGCTCTAGATGTGATTTACAGAAATGATTCACAGGGTGCTAAGTCATCTGAAGGGCATCCAGTGTGCATGGCTCTCCCACAATTCACTGTTATAATCACAGGCATGACGTGCAGTCTCTATGTGTGAATCTTGAACAAATATTGAATGGGGGAAAAGGTTACTATAGCTCAAGGTACTATATCTAACACACATGTTCTCTGGTCTAGAGCTGGAGCTATTTCCTGTGTATTTTTTTCTTATTTCTCTTCTCTTAGGACAGGAACAATAACTTCCCCTGGGGTGTTGCTCAAGTTCAGGTGGCTGGAGAGGGAGTAGTGTTGCAGCCCCAATTGTGGTACATGTGCTAATCTCATTACCCTCTTTCATTTGTCTGCCTCCTGCCTGCCATCTTGGTACAGCCATGGAGGAGTTCTTCAAGATGTATTGGTATCATGGGAACATGAAAGTGTGGCTGACGGTCTGTCACTGTTCAGTAGTGGGCTTCAACTGCAGTCCTTGGGAGAGTTTTGGGCAGCATTCTTCTAGTGATCACCTTGACAAATAAAACAGGCTTAGTAGGAGGCCCCCTTCATTAATGAGGACCCATCTTCTTAAGGTGTCACTTTTGGCCACACTGAAAGCAGGCTTTTGTTGCCCCTCCTAATGGTTGAGAGTCAGATCTCATAAGCCATAAGAACCTCACTACATTATTTGTTCTTTTTCTTTTCCCTCTCAAGGTCTCAATTATAAATTCCTGCTATGGAAGCCTGGACCAAATCATTCACCATCTTGCCTGGCTCCATAGCCATCTTCTGAAGTCTTCTTCTGATATCTGGGAGTGACTGACTAAGGCACTTGTCTTGAGGAGGATCTCTTCCTCAACATTCTGGGCCTGACGGCAGTGTGTTTTTCCATTGCATCCCTTAGCACAACAAAAATTTTGTAAGGGTCTCTCTTTCCTCTTGGTAAGTGGAGGTCAATTGAAGAAAAATGTGTTTAATTTTAGCCCTGATTATATATAATGCAATATAAAAAGTGTTCCTGAGCCAAGTTCCCGTGGGATCTCAGAGGTTCCACCCAGGATTGATCATGGATGCAGACTGAAGTTCAGTAGGGATTATAATCTCCTGGTCAAATATCTCATGACTCCCTCCCCTGTGGGTCAGGTCGTACTCATTCCCTATCTACATGGCTTTATCTACAACAATCCCTTTTTCCTCTGCTGTTAAATTTGATTTGGGAGAAGTACATTTCTCCTCTCCTTTCCTTTCCTCTCCTCTCCTCTCCTCTCCTCCCCTCCCCTCTCCTCTCCTCTTTTAGCTAGTTCAATTCTCATAGATCTGTACATATTAGTCAGGATTATCTTTATAGTTGCCCCATTTTTTCTGAATTTGATAATAAAAAGGGGAACCAGATGAGGGTAGGAACTGCCGAAGGTTCTGGGCCATTTCTAAGTGAATACATTTCCATAGAGGATGAGGAGGTCGGAAAGGCTGGGGTTGAGGTGCAGGGAATTGTTCAGGAAACTCATGAGACTGTCTACTTGACCCTTTTTTCTTTTCCCCAGTATCTATACAAGGACTGTGTGGGTCCTTCATCTGGTGCAAATGATAGCTGAGGCCTAAATTTAATTTAGTAATTTAATTTATTAATGTCTAATTTATAATTTTTTGCCAAGGATGACTTTGGAGATAGGAAGCTGGACATACGGGGTTTCTCTGCATTTCCCTCCTATAGAAAAGATGGTGCTGTAATAGGCTAGGTCTCTCTATCTCCCAAGGTGTGCTGTGGCCATGTCTAAGTACAGAAGAAAATGGGGGCCTTCTTTCAATGGATCTGGGTGTCTAGTTGGTCCCACTTTTGGGATGCAGGTTAGAGAAAAGTTAGGTGGGATTCTGGAGAAACTTGTCTCCATTTAAAAAGAGGTGAAAGAAGAAAATTGAGACAGGGCCTTATAGGCATTCTCAATTGGTCTGAGGTTTTGCTAATCTTGAGCATCCTTGACATGAAAGGGGACTCTTCTAGTATGACCTACTCTTTCTTCTGAGAGTCTGGGTTGATACATTACTGGCTAACCTTTTTTGTGCTCCAAGGACTGGTTCTCAGTAATTTTGCTTATGCTGTAAATGCTTTTTATGCATCCAGTTCTCAAAACTGGTAACCTCTCAGACCAAGGAGCCCATAAAAGTGTTCTATTATGACTTAAGGGTAAGGAGAGAAAAGGATGGGACTGAAAATTGTTCACAATCCCATCTATATTCAATTAATGAGGCCTTAAAGCCCTGTGGAGTGGCCCTCCCCCCAGGAAAGCTGTACCTCCAGTTTGGAAAGCCAATGCCTTATCCATTAGGTGACTGGGGCTTTAGCTCCAGTATGAAAGGAATGCAGCCTGTACTGGCCTCAAGGAGCAGCTGAAAAAGATAAAAGGTAAGAACAAGAGAACATTCTTCTTTATCCTACAAACTGGTTTCTTTCTGCAACAAACTTAGTAGGCACTTGAATTTTAAAATGCCCTTAGTACACTTCTATTTCCCTTGTCTTAAAGTGAGTTGATAAATGGTTATATTCTAATTATGACTATCTGCCCACAGACCTCTAAGTGGCCTTGAGTAGCATCCTTATCACATTCCTGGACAGGAGGATCCCACTAGTTTAGCATGGGACCCTTATTCATCACACCGTGGGAGCCCTGGTCTTAGCCATTGTGTCCCCATCCCAGGGCATGGGTTTTGTTAGCCTTCAGTCCCAGGCTTCACTTCATGCTATCTTACCCCTCACTGGATTATCTTGATTTCTTCTGGGCTTAGCTTTTCCCCGACTGCTTGTCCTACCTGCTGAATTTCCTCTGCCTAGAACAATCCTTGCCCTCATGGGCCACCATTACTTTGGAAAATCTTCTGATTTTCCCACTGGACACTGATCATCCTCACCACGTTGTAATACATACCATATTTTACTAGAGCTGATTGTTTAAATCATTCTCGTATGCCTCTTTTCATGGAAAAATACTTAAACCTTAAGAAAACAGAACCCAAGCACAGCAATGCATGTGCAGTGAGCTTGTAGTTCATCTACCCCAAGTTGTCTGCCACTTCACTGTTTCAGTAGGGAAAGGATTTGGGATCCTTGAGAGGGATTTGTACCAGGGTGGTATTAACTATCTGTCTTACCTTCTTTTGAATTTTCAGGGGGCTTGAGGTGGGCTTATTTGGAGGTTTTTTGAGTTTTCTAGGAAGGAGAAAACTTTTTTTGCCAGCCTGCATGATAGTTGATAGTTTACTCTTTCTTCATTGTGCTGTGAACTGTGGGATCTGTTAACTAAATAGAATTTATCTCTGAGCACTTTGGTTACCTGTAAAGCCGTTTTTTTTAGAAGGACCTAGAGTTTGATTTAATAACATAATACAACTTTTACACCAGGGTAAAATTCTGAATGAGCTCAAGAGATATATTAATGCATCTATCTGGGGCGTATAAATTAAGAAACAAAACAGTCTTGATTTTTTATCATCTGTGAGGGAGAAGAGCATTTGTACTTTTGTAGTGTCAAACTCTCCTCTGTTCACCTCTTGTAGAGGAAGCAAGGAGGAGGGTTCTACTTTGCAAGATGGTAGGCCAGAATCTGCAGGAAAAACTGGTTTGACATGAGAGTGGATGATTCAAGTCTGTTCAGACAGGGCCTTGGGTTTGTCTCTTGGATTCTTGTTAGTTATTAGGGCCATCAGGTCTAGCTTACATTGTTGACATAATTTTAAGTTTTCGCTCAAGTCAAAGAAAGCCTGTACAGTGAATGTCCTAATGGTTTTTAGCTATCTGACTCTCATTGATAAGAGAGTAATCAGATGATGAATGTGAGATAACAAGATATGAAAATCATTTTTACCTCTTGGCTTGGCTCACCAAGAAAGGGACTCAGGATAGAGAAAGGCAGTTTTTTCCCCTTTAATGCCTATAGTGACTTAAAAGGAGCAATATGTTTAAGGACTGCCAGCAATGGAGAGCCAAGAGCAGATACTATACTCTTCTCAGTGGAAGGATGTAATTGGAAAGGAGAATTGAAGAGATACTATGCCAACATTTTTTTTCTACTTGTGTTAGCTTAGCCTGAATCAGTAAAACCTGTCCCCATAGACATTAAATTGGGTGACCATGTTAATCATTTTTAATTGGGCAGTGGATCCTAATTATTTTCTTTGAGCAGAAAGCCATAAAGTGAAAACAAAGTGTAGGAAAGCATAGACTGTATCTCATTTTGGAGTCCCAGATGAGCCCCCAGATATGATACCAGAATGCCAGAGTTGTATCTCACGGTGAGCACAAATGAAACCTTGGACAGAGGAGGGAATTCTCAGTAGGATACTCAAGAGGGACTCCTTGTTTAGGAGTTTTTAAGGGGTTCATAAGTGAGTATGGGCCATTGTAAAAGCGATATGACCTCTACGCTATAGGATACTACATACTTTTCAAGATCCAAACTGTGCTGTGTTCACACTGTACTTATGTAAAGCCCAAGTGTTTTGTGCCTATGGGCTGCCTGGTCATCCTCTGGGAAGGTCCTAGACAGGTAAAGGTCAATTAGTAGATGTTTTAAAAAGATACTTGGTGGGTAGTTACTCAGGCGACTTAAATTTGGGCTTTCCAATTCTACTTGGGGCTACTCTCCTTTCTGCCTGATAAAATGCTATCTCCTGTCTTATTAATTCCTGTCTCATTGGAATTATAGGCCTTTCCAGAGCTGGAAGTATGGAACACATTCTTAAGAGACAGAGTGTATGAAAATAAAGGTCAAATAACACAAAGAGACCTGTCCAGATAGACAGAAGGGAAACCAGAGCAGTGAGGTCATACAGACATGAACATGCATGTGTCCATGGAACTGGTCTTTAGGTCAGACATCTAGGGAGGTGTTAATAGGTAAATGGTGACAACCCAGTGAGAACACAGACTGAATTTGGGACTTCTGAGAGGGCCCTCCTGGAATAACTCTAAAAGTGAGTGAGAGTCCGGTTTATTGAGTTGCATCTTTTATAGGGGATACAGTTAGGGGCAGTTAGTGGGACAGACTCAGGTGTGGTGAGATGAAGTGGGTGTGTTATTGGGGGAGTGATAATGACTGAGTTTGTGGCTATGGCAATGGGAGGTGTGACCTAGCAGTTGGGGTGGGTGTGTTGTATTCTAGCAGAGTAGGCATTTTTTTCCAGGCTCGGGTGGTGGGGCTGTAGAATGTAGGCACAAGTGGTGATTGTTCTTGGAGCTCGGGAATGTGGGGAGCCTGTGGAGGGTTATAATTTCCTGGGTATTAAGGATAATAGAGAAAAAATGAGGTAATAGGTTGGGTAAGGGGTTTTGGGTCTTCATCAAGCTGCAAACTGAATGGGGCAAAGTTGTGGAACCTGTTGGGGCAACTGGTGAAATATGGCAATTGTCACTTGAAAAGTGAAGTGAGACATCTGTGTTTGGATGAAGTTAGACAGGGTCTGAAAAAGACAAGGGACTGTGGGGAGACTGTGGCTAGAAGATGGATTGAAATGCACGCAGAGACAAATGGACTCCTGAAGCAACAGCAGAGGACTCCTGGAATGCTTACTTAATGATTAGAGCAGATCACTAGGGCAACAAGAGTAGAATTAGAAACAAAGTTATTCCTAGAGATGTTTATTCTGGCTGTTGTATTCCTCATGCCTCAGATAAACTTGCTTAGCCTGAATATCTTGTTATTTCCTTTTCCTACACAAATGCTTTGCTTCTGCACTTTTGTTCTCATGACTTGGGTTACAAATAAAAGGCTAGGGGCTTCTTAGATCTGCATTATTTTCCTGAAATTTTCTCATGCTGATGAGTGCTGGTGGAGCAGTCCAACTGGATTTCTTGAAGCTAAAGCTGAATTTTGACTCTGAGTAATTTTTCATTCTCAGTGCTGCCACAGTACTAACGGACTTCAGCAAGGGGCAAATGTTACTAGGAGGTGTATTGAAACAATGGGCCCAACGATGGGTATGACCCAGGATGCAGAACTCCAGGAAGTGGTTAGACAGCCAAAAAAGGGCCCAGGTCTGATTTGTAGAGCATTGGATTGATCATGTAACCTATTGTAACTGTCTTATATGAGCCTGGATTTCTTGATGAAGACCCAGCAGGTCTCCTGAAGAAAGGCACAGAACCCATATTTTTCAGTGGTTAGCAAGTTTAGGCCTTGGTGGTGAGTCAGCTTACTCTTTCAGGTTAGTAAGCTTAACAGAGAGAGGGGGGAGAAATGGTGGAGGGGAGGGGATGTTTAGTCAAGCAAGTGGATAACAGGGCAGTCAGGGGAGTAGGTCAAGTTCTGGGCAATAATGAGTCTGTGTGCAGCACAGTTGGGAACTGAGGGTTGAGCCTGAACCTGGCAAGGCTCTTTGGTTTTGGAGGTACTATTGTTATGTAGTTAATTTGGTCTTGAATATTGGAGAGTTTGATGGATATCTCTTTGGAGAGAGCTGAGAGATGGTGAATGGAAACTTGGTTTGGCTGTATGGTGACAACAATAGTGGCTATTCTGATTCTTGTCAGAGGGGAATTAACTGATTAGTCTGAGAAAATCATTGTTATTATTCTGACTGGATTAATAGAAAGTAGAGGCAGAAATTGAACTTGACCTAGATTGGAGTGAACTCAGTGAAGGTATTCTGGAGCTAAAGGTCAGTGATTATTTTGGGAGGAAAGTTCTGGAGGCTGGGAAGTCCTCAAGGCACCAACAGGTTTGGTGTTTTGTCTGTTTCTCATAGTTAGCACCAGCTATGTGTCCTCACAGTGTGGGAGAGATGGAAGGGAAAAAAAGGCATAACTTTAGTTCTTTGATAAGAGTACTAGGCCCATTCACCAGGGCTTATTTAACCTACCACCTAAAAACTCTACCTCTTGATACTACAGGGTTACATTCCAACTCATGGGTTTGGCAGGGACATACAGATTCAAGCGATAGCAGCAGCCACACTTAATGGACCATTCTGCCCATTCATCTGGCCCTTGATGAAGGAGGGCTGTGTCTATTTGCTTGATCTTTAAATGCGAGCTGGACTATGATAAGGGAAGGGTAGGGAAGAACTGGAAAGAAACCAGGGAAAAAGGATGGTCAGGGAAAGGCTGGTGAAAAGGATGGGGTTTGTATCTTCAGTGACAGGGGCTGAGTTAGATAGGAACAGGAGTTTCATAACCCAGGCTGAGCACCCCTCTCCAGTACTGGAACCTCAAATTTTCCCAGAAATAGGCCTGACTCCAAACACAGCTATTGAATTGGCCCTGTGTTCCACTGTGCTCCTGGTCATCAAGCAAGGATGTGCCCAGGGCTGTCCACAGCTTGACTGTCTCTGCTGGGTCAAGGTCCATGATGCAAATAAGCATTCAACAGAAAGGCAAGAATCAGCTAGGTGAAGAACTTTGCCAGGTCTTTGGGCAGAAGTCAATTGGTTTTCTTCCCCATATTTTACTAAGGATGAGTTTTCTTATGCTAGGATCCACTAGTTGCCAGGTGAATAGAACATAGTGCTGTCCTATACATCAGTCTCAGCTTCCCAGACTATCATGATTCATTTTCTCATTTAATTCTAACACATGTCAGTATAGGAAAAACCAGTCACTGTTCCTATAGTATTACAGATGGGAAAATGTAGTTTGGGCTGGGCATAGTGGTGTATGCATCTAATACCATCAGTTGAGACACTGAGGCATGGGAATTGCCTAGAATTGAAAACCAGACTCAGTTATGTTAGTTCAAAGCCAACTTGAATAGTAGCAAGACCCTCTCTCAAAATAAGCAATAAAAAATAGATGAGCTTAAGAAAATTATGGAAACTCAGCATATGACAGAAATGGAATCCATAAAGCAGATACAAGCAGATATCCAGGACAATAAAAATTCCATTGAAAGTATTCAAAGCAGATTAAGCCAATGTGAAGACAAGAGCTCAGATATTGAAGACGATCTTGCAGTTAGTGATTAGGAAAAGAAAGGTATCTCAAAAGTAGCAAGGGGCCATGAGAATCAATCAATTAGCTGCTAGATGAGGCAAAGAAGAATAATTTAAGATTGATTGGAACCAATGAAAAAGTAGGAGATAACATAAATGACATAAAAAAAAAAAACTGCTCACAGACATTGTGGAAGAAAACTTCCCTGGTAGAAAAAAAGAACTTGACAGATAAGTGAGGCACATAGAACTCCAATTATCCACAATAAAAAAAATCTACAACCAGGCATAACATAGTCAAAATTCCAGAAATTCAACACAGGAATAGAATCTTAAAAGCCACTAGGGATAAGAAAAAAATCGCCATAAAGGAGAGCCAATCAGAATCACAGCTGACTTCTAAGCACAAACCCTCAAGTCAAGGAGAGCTTGAAGGGACATATTTCAAGTTCCAAAGGAAAACAACCTTCGACCAAGATTGATAAATACCATAAAACTAGCTTTCAAAACCGATGGAGGAATATGATACTTCCATGAGAAAGAACGTCTGAAACCAGCACTCCAAAATATTTTGAAGGACATTCTAGAAAGAGATAACAAGGAATCCAACTCCATGGCCAGGGACGAACCTCAGCTTCCCAGTTCCTGCCTGGCAAGCATAAGGCCCTGGGTTTGATTCCTGGCACCAAGAGAGAAAAAAGAAAGAACAGACTTAAACAGCCTCCACTTTTGGGTTGGAGAATCCAACTCAGTGGCACAATGCCTGCCTGGGAAGTTCAAGGTCCTGAGTTCTATTCCCAGTACAAAAAAAAATTACATAAAAAATTCAAGGGGCTGCTGCCAAGTATATTATAGAAGGTAAGTATATTATAGAAGGAAAGTATTCAGAAGGCTACAAGTAGAAGAGATATACTTTTGATCTGAGAGGATTTTGTATGATAAAAGTTTTGTCTTGCTAGAGAGACAAAAAAAAAGATAATGACAAAAGTGGAAAGCTTATGAATGTCAGGAGAAAGCTTGTGGAAGTAGATTATTAAAAAATGTGTATGGTTACTTGTTGATTTGGTGGGTCTCAGGTTGCTTATTCTAATAAAACTCCTGCAGGAGGGATGATCAAATTGGTTTTAAGCAAAAGTGCTTGAGAGAGTGGTTTGAGTCACAATAGGGTAGATATGGGAGGACAAGCATCAAAACCCACCCCATCAGGATGTATATTAAAAAACCTTAAAAAGTGCTATACAGGGGACTATGGGGCAAAGGTAACTCCCTAGAGGTTGAGAACTCTTTGTGAAATAGATAGTGCTGGATGGCTGGCCAAAAAGACAATAGATAAAAAACAATTGGGTATATGCATCAGATGATAAAAATTCCAAAACTAGGAGATTCCCTGCAAAAGGCTGTCACCTCCAGGGAATAAGCTGATGCTGGCCTAATTGGACTGGCAGGAAGTGAAGTTTTTAAGGGCTAGATAAGACTGAATTCCATCTCCTTAGGCCCCCAGGAGTCCATGGTCACAACAAAAATAGGGGGCCAACTGATGAACTTTATGGTAGATAATGAGATCATTCATGCCATGGTACCAAATCCATACACATTGATGGGACTCATTTCAGCTAGTGCTGTCTGGTTTACTGCTTGGGCTTTAAAGACGCTTTTTTTCTGTCTCCACCTTGCACCAGTCAGTTAGCCCATCTTTGTATTTCTAAAGGACGATCCTGTTACAGGCATAAAGGACCGGCTCGCCTGCACTAGGCTTTCCCAGGAATTTAAGCATAGTGACACATGGGGGAGGCCAACTGGACACAATGCTGAGCACTTGGTAATGGTGCAACCCATTGGGTTGCTACCTCCCCAAAAATAGTGACTACTGCAGGAGCCACTGAGGCCTCAGGAAAGAGGCCATTTTGCGGTCCAAAAAGGTGTTTCATGAAGGGGGTGAGACATCCAGCATGAATTTCTATATCTTCCAAACTGCCTGGTTCCCCTTCTGGGAAGGGACCTGCTCCAAAAACATAGGCCTAGATTAGTTTTGGGCCACAAGGAAATGTGACGTTAAGCCTACCTCACTCAACCAAGGGCTATGTTAAACCTTACTGTCGCACAAGAAGGAGAACAAAAACCGTATTCACACAAGTCATGAAAACCCAGGCTGTGGGCCGAAGATAACACACTCAGGCTGGCTGTAAATCAAATACCAATAATAATGGAACTAAAGCAGGGGGTGACTCAGGTCTGCCACTACCTTGTCCCCTGAGAAGGCATACAAGGTATTCAAGGACATTTAAAGTAGCTCTTAAAATATAAAATCTTAGCTAGATGTCAGTCCTCTTGGAACACCCCTCTTTTGCCAGTACATAAACCAATGATTTATGAGTACAGACTGGTGCAGGACTTAAGTGTTATAAATCAGGCGACTGAGACCATTCATGCCATGGTACTAAATCCATACACATTGAAGGGACTCATTTGAGCTAGTGCTGCCTGGTTTACTGATTGGGTTTTAAAGACGCTTTTTTTGTCTTGACCTTGCACCAGTCAGTTAGCCCATCTTTATATTTCAAAGGGATGGTCCTGTTACAGGCATAAAGGAACAGCTCACCTGCACTAGGGTTTCCCAGGAATTTAAGCGTAGTGACACATGGGGGAGGCCAACTGGACACAAAATGGCAGCAGGCTGTCAGAGCCCTCCCAGTCTCAACCACCTGGTGCCAGATAAGAGAGTTTTTAGGAACAATGAGATTTTGTCATATTTGGATCTCATGTATGGCTAAGACCCTATATAAAGCATCAAAGGGGGAAAAGGAGCCCATCCTCTGGGAAGCACACCAGAAAAAGGCATTTGGGCAAATCAAAGTGGCCCTACATCAGGCCAATGAGCAAGATATTCCAGCCTCTGCCTACCAGAACTTCAGCCCAGAAGACAGAGCTAATAGCCTTGACAAGGGATCTTCTGCAGGCAAAGGACAAAAAGGTTAAAATCTACACTGACTGCTCTCCAAATAAACATTTGCCTGGAAATCTGGAAATTGTATCAAGGGAGGATGATAAAACTCTCTGGTGGAATACTGGCCTTCTCCAAAATGATGGCCCCTAGGTTTGTGAGACAATTCTGTCAAGAGACTCCCATGAAAATAATAGCACTAGAGATGGTACTGGGATGTCATTTCTATGTCCCATGGTTCATGGTCATTACCTGAGGTCTTTGTGAACAGTATCTAACTTGTGCCCCAAACAACCCAACACAAGGGCCCCCTGTCCCCTAAGTGTTGAAGACATGGGTGCCACCACCTGTGAAAACTTGCTTGTAGACTACTCTAAACCACCTCAAGCAGAAGGCTGTCCATATATGTTGGTGCTTATTTGTACCTTCTCAAGATGGGTAAAAGCTGTCTCCACCTGAACAACAACAAAAAAAAAAAGACACAAGAGGTGACAAAAGTACTGTTACAAGACATCATTCCAAGATTTGAACTGCCCCTCACCTTGGGGTCACACAAGGAGTGACATTTGTAGATGAGATAGTCCAGGGGCTCACCTGGGTATTAAAGATAAGATGAAAACTACACATGGCCTACAAATCACAGAGCTCAGGAAAAATGAAACACATAAGCAATTGTTAAAAATATTGTCAAGAAACCCACCTGAGATCAAATCTTGCCCATGGCCCTTTTCCAAATCTGGTGCATCCCCACCAAACTAGCTATTCCCCTTACAAAATCTTGTTTGACCAGACATTCCCCCAACCATAGGTAAAATTAAGAGGGAGCTCTGTAAATTAAAAAAAATGACTGTAAGGAGAAAGATGCAGGCTTTGGGAATAGACATGTAAGGTATCCATGACTGGGTACAAGAGAAAATGCTCATATGCCTGACGGACCCAGTATATCCAATCAAACCTGGGGACTTTGGGTTAAAAAATGAAATCCAATTACCCTGGGGTCTTTACAGGATGGGCTCAATACTCTAATATTGTCTACCCCTACTGCTGTTAAAGTTACAGGAATCGTGCCTTGGATCCCCACAGTCAACTGAAACCGATAGCCCAGAACAAGTGGACCTGTGTTTGCTTTGGCAGCACATATATCAAGACAAGTGGACCGGTCAGCAGAACCCAGACCACCCAAACCAACTGATCCTTTGATGACATCAAACCAAGGTCAAAGATGACAGCCCTGCTCTAGTTACCTTGAAAGCTGACTAGTCTCTGCTTGGCTGAAGTTGAGGAAACAACAGTCCTGGTCTGGTCACTCAAGAAGCTGACCAATCCCTGCATGACCAAAGCTTGAGGGTCAACACAGAGTTACAGCAACAGCATAAGTCTCCTTTTCTTTTTTTAGTAATTTGCACTCTGTCCAATAGGGTGCCACCCTCCCCCTAACAGGGAAAATGACAGTAATAGTAATACTGTCTATTAAACTTGTTATAGAGAGCATCAAAGCAGGGAGTGAAGTTCAACTTAAAGAAAAACAAGTTTCCCTAGCTTCAAACAATCCCCCTTGAACCACTCACTGTCCTATGGCTGTAATTCCTTGTTCTGTTACAAGATAAGATTTGCAACTATGCGCCTGTAAGTAAGGTCTATGACATCCCAGGATCTGTCTTCCTTCCAGGAATACAGATAATGGTGACGACTGTATTCCTGTAAGCACTGTAGGTCAAGTCCTGTGACATCCTGAAATATATCTTCTTACAATGCTAAATTGCAGAACTGTGTGTCCTTGTCTTGTTCCATTGCTTACCTATCTAAAAGTTCTGGACTAGAGAGCCTTCACCCTTTTGGCCCAAAAAGCCAGGCAAAGAGGCAAGAAAACCCCTATTTCTTGTTGCTTCATTTTAATTGTCTGGTTGCACCCTTATGGGCACAGATCTGCTAGTTAAAAGTCACTTCAGTGGTTATCTGCTATTTCACAAACTCCCATGAAAGGATTACTTGCTCATGTGATAGAATACTGTAGGCCCCACCAGACTCAGTATGACTTCTGCATATCTGCTAGGTTTATGTTTTATGTTTGTACAAGGAAAGAATGAAATGTTTCTGTCACATAATATTTTCTTGAACCTTAAATGCTTTGCCTTGATTGCTTCTGAGTTTTGTGGCGTTGCCTGTAATTCTTTGTCTCTGTTTTGAGTCAGAGTCTTCCTGTCATTCAAATTCTTCTTCTTCCACTGCCCCTACCTGCTCAATTGCTCTCTTAGCCTCCTGAATGTTGAACTAGTGCATTCAAGTAAAGGTTATGACTTTCATTTCTGAGGTTAATGGGAAAATATCTCAAAATGAGTGCAGCCTGAACTGGGTCCTAATGGACAACAAAGTTGGAGTGCACTCCTCTCTAGGGATAACAAGGAAGGGAACAAGCCTTCATGGCAAACTTTAGGGAGTTAACAAGAGGCCCCTGGAGCAATTGTTTGCTGATTGATAAATTTACATTTGGATTCCAATTTGAGATTGTATTTTTTAATTTAATTGATATGCTTAAAATATTTCTTGCACATTGAGATAGTACTAAAACTGTGACTACATGTTTAACTTGCTTTTCTTCTGCTTTCTGATTACATTAAAACAAGGATGCTACTCAAGGGTTCTTGGAGGCTTGTTGGTCAGCTAGTTCCAATGAAATATAAACATCTATAAACTCACTCTGAGACCAAGGAAGTGGACTTAAGACAGTTTAAAATCCAAGTGGATACTAGACTTGATACAGAAAGTAGGATAGAAATAGGAATAAAAAGAAATTTATAAGTATTAAGATATATTTTTTGTATTGCATAATGATAAGGTTTTGACTTAACAGGATGGAAAAAGGAAAGATAGGGGAAAAACTAGGACATCCAAATATGTCAACAAAGCTTTGTAAAGGATAACGATTTTGCATCTGTGTCTGACTCACCTACCCTCTAAAGTGAAAAATACTTACCTGTGAGAAATATAAATTATAACACTATTCTTCAACTTGGTTTGTTTATAAAGAGGTAGAAAAATGGTCAGAAGTCACTTACAAAGGGGTTTCTTTGCCTTGATATATAACCTAAAGTTGTACCAGCAATGTAACCTAGATCCAATTCTCCTAGCAGTTAACAAGAGCCCGGAAGAAGTACCCAAGCCCATGTTCAAACAGGCTTCGTCCCCATCTTCCATTTTTGAGTCAACATGTCCATAGATTCTGATTTCTTCTCTTGCAAAGTGGACCCGCCTCGATGCTTCCTCTACAAGAGGCAAACAGGAAGATTTGGCACTACAAAAGTGCCTTTCTCTGTCAAAGATCTTAAATGGGGCTGGGGATATAGCTCAGTGGCTGATTTGGGAAAGTTTTCAGATGAACAAAGATCAATTTCTGACACAATAACTTGTGAGATACCTCATCTGACATATAGTAACTAAGATACGGCCAGCTTGCTGGGCTCCTCACCTCTAAATGAAGCCTATAACTCTTAGACAGCTACTTCTTTTAAGTATCAGGTCCTCCTACTGGAAACACCAGACCTCCACATTAAGTCCTGATCTTCCATAAATTCTGTCACCTCCCTGTCAGAGGGAGGAGACTTAGTAGACCACGATTGTGAGCAAGTGATCCTCCACACATATGCTGCTAGAAAAGACCTTAAATATGCCCCCTTAAAGAATCCAAACATGGTTCTCTTTCATGATGGGGACTCCTTTATTGACAATTGGATATGAAGAGTGGAATATATGTAGTGGTGAACCTGCAGGTCACTGTTGCAAGTCCCTCCTTGCTCTTGGAACCAGTATCTAGATTGCAGGATTTATGGCTCTTACTAAAACAATGAATCTTGGAAAATGACAGAAATTTAATGTCTATACAGAGTCAAAATATGCCTTGCTGGTACTACATGCCTATACAACTGTATGGAAAGAAAGGCAATTTCTGCCAGGCAAAGGGTCTCCTATTAAATACTCTAGAGAAAGTGATAATCTCCTGTCCTCAGTCTGCCTCTCATTTGAAGTGGCAGTCATACACTGCTGAGACCATGCAAAGGGAACAAATGAGATGACTCAAAGAAAATGAATGGTTGATTTGTCAATGAAATCAACATATGAAGAACCTTTCCATCAAGAGTCTAAAATCCTTTGGAAATGCCAAACCCAATTACAACAAAGCAAAGATATAGTGGGCTTTATCAAGGGAAGTATCAAATCCTATCTTCTGGATGATTCCAGATGGAAGGGGTAAAACTGCTCTTACCAGTGGTCGATAAATGGAAAATTCTTAAAACCCTACACAAAGTCTATCAATTAGGAAAAACAAAACAAAGCAAAGCAAAACAAAACAAAACAAAACACCAAAAACCAAGCCTGGACACCTAAGTGTCTGCTCTCCTCTTACAAACTGAACCTGAATCTATTTGCCTAGGCTTTGTTTTGTTCTCACTCTTCCTATCCTCTGCAACTGCTCTTTGAGATCCCTTACCTGGTCATTCCACAAGTATGGCTGCAGAGGGACCTTGCACAGAGATGGGCTCAGGATGATGCCACAGTGGAGAACTGGGCTTGAGTCTGCAGGGCCCCCAGCAGTCTGAGGCCCAGCCACAGGAGACTCAAAGCCATGGTTTCAGGATGGCTGCTCAGCTGGAGAGGTGAGTTGGCCAACAGGAAAAAATATTTAGGGACCACCTGGCTGTTGCCCCACTTAGTGTGGGCTCATCCATCCCTTGCTGACTCCAGGAATGGTGAACCGATTTAGCAACACTTTTAGAAATGCACAGCAAAGTACCTTCCCCTTTTACCTCTAATCAGATGATTCAAAATAAAAAGAAGGACAGGTGACATTGAATAGGTGGGACGTTCCTAGAGCTATGCAATGTGTTAATGACAAGGGTGATGTCTGATTGCTTACTGTGACTTTTCCCTTCATCTGATTGGCCCTATGTATGTGTCAGAGACTTGGGGGAAGACCAGCTGTCATTGCTCCCCCTGTGAGCCCAGAGTAGGGGTGTGTGTGGTGACACTCCCTCTCTGTAGCTGCAAAGAACATAGTATATGTAGGTTTGGTGGCACACACCAGTAAGTTCAGCACTCAGGAGACTGAAGAAGGTTATCATTATGTCACTATGTAGCTTGGGCTACATAGTGAGAGTAAGGCCAGCATAGTGAGAGTAAACCCAGTCTAAACTATAGACAGGAATGCTGTCTCAAGAAAACAACAACAACAGCAACAATAACAACAACAACAAAAATAGAAATAAAAATAAAAAAGAATAAAGCAATCAAAGTATGCTCTCTATTAAGTCCATGTGCTTGCTTCATGTTTCCCATACAAAACAGAGAAGAGTAGAGTGGGTGACTATGGAAATTTTGGAAGGCAGGGCAGGGTGTCTGCTCTGAGCCTGCTGAGCCCTGAAGGAGACCCAGAGCAGGCCTTGGAGCAGGGTAGGATTCCTTGTTTCTCTCTCCATCACATAAAATTCATTTGCAGGAGAAGACAGCATTATAGGGGGCACTCAAGACCTTGCTCTCTCCTTTGAGCAAAACATGCAGGTACTCAGGCCATAGATGTGGCTGCTTGACAGAACCAAGTTTGAAGGGGCACCAATCAGGGCAGACACCTGCCTGGAACAAGGTGGGCTGCACCCTGTTCCTGAGTACACTGGTTTCTTTGGGTCACAAGCTTCAAGATTTGGCCTTGAACTTGAGAGGTCTTTTACTCATTGGTCTGTGGTCATTTCCTTGGGTCATGGAGCCCAGACATTCAAGCCTGGGATCTCAGAATTTTCCTTGAGATGGTTGATCCTGGGTTTGCCCCTGAGACAGGCAGTTTCATTACTAGTAGCTGCTCCCTAAGATGGATCAACCAGGAGGCCTGACCTGAGTCTGAATTGAGGATTTGCTGGTTTTATATGGGACAAAAATGGCTGTCATTGGTGCTACTCACCTGCTGCTTAGGCTCCAGCCCATAGTCCACTGTAGGTGTTGGCCCTAAGGGAAAGAGATTCAGGGGAAATTCTGAGCTTGTGGGTAGGGTGCAGCCTCAGCCCCTCAGTCCAGACGTTCTCCACTGTATGCTGCTCACCATGGCTAGTTATTGAAAAGGAAGCAGTGAAGCTGAGTGAGGCTGTGGCCAGCGAATCCTGCTGCCCCTCAAGTTCCACTGTTCCTTGCATCTCCTAGCCCTAGAAGTTCCACATTCACTACTCTGTATGACCTTGAAAGGTAACCCCAGCCTGGGAGGAAGGCCCATCAGTTATTTCAGTATTAGGAAAAACTGAGGCAAGAGAATTGAAGATCTGAACCAGTCTGGACAATGTAGGGAGACACTGTTTCAAAATAAATCTACAAGGCACATTCTACCTCCCCTTTGACAGGAACCAAGCCCCAGGGCACATACTTAAAGCCACAGGGAGGACTGTACAGCAACTACTTAGGAATCAAATCTAGACCTTTGATAATTTGAAAGAATCTGTTTAACTCTACTATCTGTTTTCAGTTAAGCCATTCAGTTGATCTAGGCCTGTGTAATCTACCACAGAGTAGAATTTGTAGTACAAAACCTGATGCAATGAATATTGTGAGCTGGAAGAAAAAGTGTGGAAATAATTTACAGCATAGAATTTTACCTTGCGTAGGAGAAGTCTCCAAACATGAGCTTCAGGTTTATGAAGAGATTTCAAGAATATTCACTGTTGGATACTAAAAAATAAATCTTAAGAAAAAGAAAACAATATAAAAATTAGATTTCAACCATGTTTTCTACATTGAATCACAAATAACTGACAAAATAGCAGAAATTTGTCAAATGAAGAAGAACCAGTGGATGCTGGAGCCAGAACACAGAGTTGGGTTTCACATTTTTTTTGTTCCTATTAAAAAGGCATTGCGATTCCATTTTACTCCAGGAAGAATGGCCATCATCCAGAAATAAGAGTAACAAATGTTGCCAAGACTGTGAGGGAAAGGGAAACTTTCTAGGTTGTTGGTAGGAATGCATTAAAACCACTATGGAAATCCATGTGGAGATTCTTCAAAAAACTAAAAATAGAAATTCCATCCAGTTCAGCTATTCTCCTGCTAGGTACCTTCTTCGAAATATTTGATGATATCATATTCCAGTAATACATGTATACCTGTGTTTTTAGTGGCACAATAGCTTAATATGGAAGTGGCCTGCATGTCCAAGAGCAGATGAATGGATAAGGAAAATGTGATATTTATATACAATAGAGTACTAATTTGCCATTAAGAATGATGAATTTGATACATTTGAGAAGGATGGTTGCACTTTCAGATAATTATCTTTAAGTCAAATAAAACAGATTCACAAGCTGAAATATTACATAATTTCTCCTATATGAGAAACCCAAAATATAAACCAGAAACAAAGTGAAAGAGAGAAAATTGGAAATACTGACACACATTTAAAAAAAAACTAATTAAGTTTATTGGCACATTTCAGATATACATAATGATACATTCATCGTAGGGAATTTGGACTTTTACATGATATACCTTGATTCTTCTTTTTTCCCAATTCCCCACTCTTCCCTTCGACCCCTTTTATTCCCCTTATTTACAAAAGCATTGTTTCCATTTTATACTTATTTTCTCATTTCTTCTTTTCCCTTCTTTCCTTTCTTTCCACGTAGATCCATTTGACTATCCTAATTCACCACTTGTGAGATGTCAGGAATTTAGCTACTCTGTACATGAAAATTTTGCATATCTTTGACTGAGTAGGAGATATAATGATGCTGGATGGTTGGTCTTAGCCTTCCTGGACAAACTAGTGAAGGAAAACAATGAGCTCAAAACATCCATAGGAAGTCTAAAGTCTTCTAGCTGTGAGGACAAATAAATAAAGAAAAATAAAGAGCTCAAAGACTCAAATTCCCATTTCCAGACACAGGTTAGAAATTTGTAAGTTTCTAAGTGTGTCCTGAAAGAAAATCTCCTTTCTTTCAGCTGCAAGACTGAGATTGCAGAAAATCAAATGCAGTCGCTCAATTCCATTGGCTGAACTATGACATAAATTTAATGCTCAGCTTCTAATGGTGTCAGAAACAAAGGTGAGAGCACTGATTGGAAAAGAATGGGAACCCATAAATTGGGATGAAGACATGCAGGAGGATCCTGAGGAAGCTGTGGATATTGAGTTTCTAGATGCAAATGAGATTATTTTTTCAGAGGAAGAGATTTCCCCACCCACTTTGGCAGAGGCATCACTGCCTCCACCCCCTGCAGTGTTGGTGTCTTCTAGTATACCTGGGGAAACTAATCCTGTGCTGGCCAAGCAGAATAATGCTGATGCTCCTCAGGACCCACTCTCACCACTGATTTTTCCCTCTAGGCCTATAATCAGTCTCCAATTGCAGAAGGCTCCTAAGGGTGAGCTACATAGCATGACCATGAGGAGGTCACTATTTTCCCAAAGAACTTCTTGAGTTTTCTTATTCTTATAAGCAGAGGCCTAATGAACAAGTGTGGGATAATGATGGCAAAAATATACACCTGAGTCGGGCTGAGTTTGTTGACCTGGGTTCATTAAGTAGGGATTCTGAATTTAACGTTGCAGCTTGTGAAGTAAAGAAAGGTGTTAATAGTTTATTTGGCTGCTTGGCAGAAGTATGTATCAAAAGATGGCTCACTGTGAATGAGGTAGAGATGCCTGACATTCCATGGTTTACGGTAGATGATGGTATTCAGAGGTTTAGGGAAATGGGGATGCTGGAGTGAATTTGTCATGTTAAACCTAATCCTCCCTTTTTGTTCTTGTTGCTTTTGTTGTCTTCTGCCACCAGGAAATATTGCTCACCTACCACACCACTCTGTCTTGGAGTCAGCTGATTATGGACTGAAACCTCCACAAACTGTGAGCTAAATAAACCTTTCCCTTTTTAATTTGGGCATCTGGTATTTTGTCTCAGCAACAAGAGAAAAATAACTAAGGTAACCAGTGATGTTGCATGTTTTTTCATATATTTACTTGCTATTTCTACTTCTTCATCTGAGAAGTGTGTATTAATTTCAGTTGCCCATTTGTCTTTAAATTTGGAGGCTATGAATTTTTTGAGATCTTTATATATGCTAGATGTTAGTCCTTTTTCTGAGGAACAGCTGGAAAAAATTTTTTTCACACTCTGTTGTCTCTTCACTCTGTCATGATTTCTTTTTCTGTGCAAAACATAAGAAGAGATCCCAGTTGTTGACTCTTTGCAGTATTTCTTGTGTGGCTGGGGCTTTGTTCATGAAGTCTTCGCATTCACCTATGCCTTCAAGTGTTCTACCTATTCTCTCTTCCAGTGGATTTAGTGTTTCTGTTTTAATATTTATTGCTTGATCCATTTTTATTTTATTTTAGTTCTTGGTTAGAGATACAGTCTAGTTTTAGTCTTTGACATGTGGAAAGTCAGTTTTTCTAGCACTGTTTATTAAACAGACTATCTTCCAGTGAATGCATTTGGCCCCTTTGTCAAAAATAAGGTGACTGAGAGTGCACTGAGCATATTTGGAATTGTTTCTACACCTGCTAACCTGTTTCATTGACCCTCAGGGTTCTTTTTTGGCAGTACCATGATGTTTCATCATAGTAGCTATGCAGTATGATTTCAAGTCATACACTGTGATGCCCCCTGCCTTGCTTTGTTGCTCAGAATTGTTTTTGCTATTCTAGGTTTCTTTCAGTTCCAAATAAATTTTAGGATTGTTTTCTCTAATTCTGTGAAGTATGCTATTTGCATTTTTGACTGGGATTGTGTTAAATCTATATAACAATTTTGGGAGTATGGATATTTTCACTATTTTGGTTCTTCCTACTCAAGAGCAAGTGATATTTTCTATTTTCTGATATCCTCTTTGATCTCCTTTTTCAGAGTGGCATAGTTTTCAGTATAAAGATTTCTTACTTTTTTTGTTAGATTGATATCTGAGTATTCCACTTTTTTTTCAATGCTATTGTGAAATGTGTGATTTCCTAATTTCTCTCTCAGTGAGTTTGTTATTTCTGTACGGGAATTACATTGATTTTTGAGTGTTGACTTTGTAGCCAGCTATATGACTGAATTTGATTATCAAATTTGGAAGTTTTTTGGTGGAGTTTTTGGGGTCTTCGATATAGAATGCCATGTCATCTGCAAATAATGATAATTTAAATTCTTTCTTTTCTATCTGTATTTCTTTTATTTCATTCATTTGTCTAATTGCTCTGACTAATGTTTCCAAATCTATAATGAATAGGAGTTGTGATAGTCTTGTTTCTGATTTTAGAGTGAAAACTTTCAGTTTTTGACCCCTAGAATGATGCTTTCTGTTGGCTCATCATAGATGGATTTTATCAGATAGAGATAAAGATCATCTATTCCAATTTTCTGTAGGATTTTAATCCTGAATGGGTGTTGGTCTTCGTCAAATGCTTTTTCTGTGTCTATTAAAATGGTCATGTGATTTTTGTCGTTGGCTCTGTTGATATGGTGTATTACATTTATTGATTTGCATGTATTGAACCATCCCTGCATCCCTATGATGAATCTTTCTTGGTGTATAATCTTCTTAATAATTTGCTGCATTCTGTTTGCTATGTTCATTAGGGATATCTACCTGTAATTGTCTTTTTTTTTTGGTTGTGCCTTTCTCTGGTGTTGGTATCACAGTAATACTTGTCTCTAGGAATTTTAGGGAGAATTGCTTCCCTTTGACTTTTATTAAGGAGTTTGAGGAGTAGTGGCATTAGATCTTCTCTGAATTTCTTGTGGAATTCAGCATTGACTCCATTAGGTTCTGGGCTTTTCTTTGTTGGTAAGTTTTTAATTTCATCTTCAATTTCACTGACTGATGAGTTATTTGGAATTTTTATACGTTCTTGAGTCAGCTTTGGTAATTCATATGTGTCTAGGCATATTTACATTTCTTTTGTGTTTTCCATCTTATTGGAATAAAGTTTCTCAACATAGGTATTAATGAGCTTCTGGATTTCTTCAGAATTCATTGGGATTTCACCCTTTTCACTCCTAACTTAATGAATTTGAATCTTTTCTTTCTATTTTTTATAGATTTGGCTACTGGTCTACAATTTTATTTAATCTTCCAAAGAACCAATTACTTGATTCATTGATTCTTTTCATTATTTCACCACTGTATCAATTTCTGCTGTGATGTTTATCATTTTCTCCCTTGTACAAGTTTTAGGTTTGACTTGGTCTTTTTCTAGAAGTTTGAGATTCAGCATTAGGTTGTTTATTTAAACTTGCTTGGTTTTCCTGACATGAGAGTTCATCACTATAAATTTCTCTCCTAGAACTGCTTTCATTGTGTGCTAAAAGTTTCATTATGTTGTATTGGCATTATTGTTTAATTGTAGAAACTGTCTACTTTCTTCTTTAATTTCATCTATGACCCATTGGTTTTTCAGGAAGGTATTATTTGATTTCCTTGTGTTTATATAGCTTTTTGGGTTTCTTTTGCCATTGATTTCTACTTTCATTGCACTATGGATCAATAATATGCATGGGACAACTTTAATTTATTTGAATTTATTCAAGCATGTTCTATAACTGGTATGTGGTCTAATTTGGAGATTGTCCCATGTGCAGCTGAGAAGAATGTGCATTCTGACGTTGTGGGTGGAACACTCTGTAGGTATCTAGTAAATCCATTTGTTCATAGGTTTTTTCCAGTCCTGATAGTTCTTTGTTGATTTTTGTCTTGTTGATCTACTTGTGAAAGTGGGATATCAAGGTCTCCCATTATAATTGTGTCAGTGGTTGTTTGATTTTTTTTATGTCTGTTAATATTTGTTTTATATAATTGGGTGTAGCAGTATTTGGTGCACATATATTTATGATCATTATCTCTCGGAGTTTTCCCTTAAACATATGCATACTTACGCATACATATGTGTATGTAGTAACATTCTCTCTCTTTTGATCAGTTTTTGCTTTATATTATTTTTTCTGTAAATAGAATAGAGACCCTTGCTTTTTTGAGGTTACTGTCACATGAAATATTGTTTTTCATCCCTTGACTTTCAGTCTATGAATTTCTTTTTGAATAAAATATATTTCTTGCATGCAAAATATTGTTGGATCTTGTTTTTTGATCCATTTTTCTAGTCTTTTTCTTTTGATTGATGAATTAAGACCATTTGCATTCACAGGTATAACTGATACGTATTAACTTATCCTTGTCATTTTATTTTCCTGGTGTTGGTTCCCTGTCTTTTCCATCTGTTTAATTGCTTGCCTTGCCTGGTGGATATTTTTCTAAGGTGTTCTTGGAATTGTAGTCTTCATTATCTGTTTCTAAAATATTTTTCAGAATATTTTGGAGAGCTGGTTTGGTGGTCATGAATTTCTTCAGCTGTTCTTGGTCATGGAATTACCTTATTTCTCCACTGATTTTGAAAGATAGTTTTGCAGATTACATCAATCTGGGTTGGAGATTGTATTCCCTTCAGGACTTGAAATACTTCACTCCAAGATCTCCTTGATGTAAGAGTTTGTGTTGTGAAGCCTGCTATGATTTTGATGGACTTCACAAGTGATTTGTTTCTTTTCACTAATACATTTTAATATTCTGTTCTTGTGCTGACATTCTGGGATCTTTATTATTATATGTCTTGGTTTATTTTAGATTCATTTTAGACATGACTAATTGGAGTTTTATATCCCTCATGTATCTATATGTCAAATTGCTTTTCTGTGCTTGGGAAGTTTTCTAGTATTCCTTCTGTGAACAGACTTTTTCTGTCACTTGTACTGTCTTCTGTTTTTTTCATTGCCTCTGATCCATCTTATTTTGCTCTTCTTTGCATCACCTTGCATTTATTGGATTGACTTTTCATGGCCCTGTGCTATTTTTTAAAGAAATCTTTATATTCCTGAACTCTAACTGCAATCCTGTTTCCTAGATCTGATTGTGTTACATTTGGCTTCTGTATCTTGTCATTTTAAATTTTTTTAGATTTTGTTTTATTCATTGGTGCTTGTAAATTGCTCATGGTAAGTAGCTTTATCACTCATATTGAGGCTTTTCTAGGAAGTGTCTATTCCTCAGAGATGTCTTCTAGGTGTAGCTGGCTCTTGGTTTTTGTGTCTGTCCTAAGATCACACCTTCCCAGTTTATTAGCAATGATAAGTTGGTGTCTATTTGGCTCAGCATCCAGTCCTTTGGTACTGGACTATGGTGATGACTATGACCCCAGACAATCACAGTGTTGTCATACAAGGGAGAACAACTGAGTACAAGAGGTGAGACATTCTAGCTAAACTAGTACAATTAGCAATAACAGCATGAAGCATAGCCTAGAAACTGACAAACTCTGGTAAGTACTAATTTGGTACCTTTAACCATAGGAACAAATCTACAGTTATATAATGAAATCCATCATAAACCAGGAGCTTGTATATTGTGAGTTTGTCCTTAGTGGATCCTATGTGTGGAAGTTTAAGATGGATAGGGAAAAATAGTGATATAATTGAAGGGCAATATAGTAGATTCAAGGCTGAAGGATACAGTATCATCACTCAAGCTTTGGGAAACTGGAGAATAGGACAGGAGAGAAAGTGTGAAGGCGAAGCAAAAGAATACTGAAGCAAACCAGAAAGATAGAGACAATGTTCACTCACATGAAAATGTCAAAAAATCAAGAAAGACAAGTGAAGAAAGATATAAAAGACAAGTGAGACAAATAATAAAAGTAAAACCTGAACAACAAAAAAGAGACTGAAAATGGAAAACAAAACAAGCAAACAACAATGACAGCAACAACAAAACAAAAACAATAAAATTCCTTTGGTACCCTCAGTTCTATATTAGTGTCCAAGTCAGAGATCAATCTGTTCTGGGTAACCCCATCAAGTGGGATTAATGATGGGTACAGGACTTATTTTGGCCTCTGGATTAGGGACTGGGTCCAGATTCTTCAGCCAGCAACTTTCTAAATGTCTCTGGGTGGCACACCCATGTCTCTTTACCCTGTGTGTTTGTGTCACTCTTCCTGTTGCTATGGTCCCTTTACAGGCTGCTTCCAGACTCATGTACAGTTGGCCCCTTCTGGCCCTTGTACAGCCTCCTCTGTTTCACTGTGCTGTGTCTCTCTCTTTTCTGTTGAGAGCAAGGCATGGGGGAATGCTGACTTCTCACATGTTGCTCTACTGTGGTCCAAGGCTGCTTACACCAGTTTTTTGCAAAAGCGGAGGAGACCAAAGGATTGAGGAGTGTAGGAGGGAGGGGAACACAGAGGAATGGAAAAAATGAAGGTGAGTTAGATACATATTACAACTTCCCATGAAGAATGTAATCATTTTGTATTCCAAAAAATACAAACTGTAAAAAAAAAATTATTTTTGCATAATCAATTAAAAGCAGTAGAATTCTAAATATATGTATATATGTATGTATATAGAAGACAGATAGCTATTCTACTAATCTCTGTTAGTTCCTGAAACAGAAAAGTTTGTGGTTTCATTGTTTGATTGTTTGATCATTTTTTTCATGCCTAAATCTTGTAACCTGAACAACTACTTCTAAGATAACAATATGGAATACATTAATTAGTGTTCATTTCCTACTATTTTTTGAAATTCTGTATTGTTTCTATCCTTTTTTCTGTTTTACTGTTTCATATTTATTTATTTATTTATTTATTTTAAAGGCAGTAAAATCCAACAAAACAAGACAGACCAAAGCGAATGAAAACAAAGCAGCAAAATTGGTACAGAATTTGAAAGCAGGGACAATAACAATAGCTACCATAGTATATCTTGTTATCTTCATAATAGTAGCCCATTCCATCAGGTATAGCAAAATCAAACCAAAAAAAAAATAGAATAAAACCATTCAAAACAGAATATTGCATAAAGCAAAACAATTAATCAGAACAAAGTAAAGCAGTGAGAACAATATTGGACTTCAAAGACAAGACAGAAGGAAATCCCCCATATTTGCTATATTGCATACTGTCATCCTCCCAAGAGATCCTCAGACTGCTGGCCCCAGGCCTGAAAAATCAACCAAGCAATACAAGCATTTAGTTACTTTGTATACCTTAGTTGCTATCAACTCAGCCTGTCCTCCAAACTAGTTGGTTGCTTACCAGGTGTGGAGGTTGTGGGGGTTGAGGGGTTTGATTCTCAACCCGCTCACTTGTAGGCTCATGGGTGGTGCTATCTGACTTTTCTCTTCCTGGAACCCATGCACCTTGCATGGCTTACCAGAAAGGTTGGCTAGTTGGCTTCTTGTTGGGTCCTCCCAGTCCCAGCATGGCCGATTCTTGGGAGGTGCTGACTTTTCCTGGTGTTTTGCTTTTTTAAAATAAAAAAAAAAACTACCCCCCCCAAATAAATAAAGTGAAACAAAAAAAAAGATGCCAGCTGGAATTGGAATGCTTCTCTTTCTATGAAGAAACCTCATGGATATCTATTAGATAGGCCTCTAATGGTTTTACTCCTCTTCCTAAATTTTATATGGTGTTATGTATTGTTTGTATCCTCCCTTGTTCCCTGCTAATTTGAAAAGATACAGCAGAACCAAGAGATGGCAGAAAGTTGTTGCTTTTGGACCAAGGTAGGAAACTGGATCAGCTGTCCAAAGTGGATTCCAAAGCCAAGGGGTGCAGAATGAAACTTCTGTATCATGAACCAGCTCGAGGGACTTTGGCCATCAACCCTCATGTTCTCATCTCAGTCTGGAAATTCTCTGGATCAAACACAGTGGCCAGTCCTCACTCATCTGGCATCAAGCTGTTCTCACCTTGCGATCTTACCTGAGTCTCAACCCGGTCCTACTGCTTGGTGGGCTAAGGTGGGGGTAGTAATTACCTGGAAATCTTGTTTCCCAACCATAGTAAAAGTGGTAATGTGTTTTTTCTGGGATGGTGGGAAGCCTGGGTTCTCTCACAGTTGGTTATTTCACTCTGGCTGCTGGCCTGGCAGGAGAGGAAGAGGCAAGAGGGATTCTTGTGTGTCCTGAAAACCTAGAGAGGCTGCCATATTGGCCAGAGGAAGGATAGAGTTTTATTAGGCTGAACACAAACCCAGACATATGAGTCTTCTCCCAGGAAGACTTCCTTTCACCCCCTGAACACCCTTCCAGTCTTCTGAATTCACTTCAAATGGTCTAAACATCACCATGGTGTTGGTAGCATATGAATAGTGTCAGGATGTTGTCCAGAGTAAACTGACAAGGCTGGACATTTGGGAAAAAAGTGCTGGTCTAATGTTCATAGAACTGGACCATATGAGAATGAGAGAAGGTGGAGACAGAGCAAGATGACATAGCCTTGGTTCCCCTGGCTTGGGTGAAGTGAGACCAGGGCAGCAGCAGGATCATGAGGGCCTAGTCCAGCACTATCTATGATCACTTGCCCCCCCACAACTATGGTAGCAGCCCTTCCCAGCCCATTCCATGACTCTGGCCCTTCCCTTCAGTTCCTCTACCTGTTCTGTTGTTGGGGGCACTTGACTGTTCCTCCAGCACTCACTGTCTCTTCTTTTGATTGGTGAATTAGCAATAATGGTTAAACTGGTATGTATTGACTTATCCTTGTCATGTTATTTTCCTATTATTGGCTCTCCCCTTTTTTTTTCTTTCTTCCCTTCCCTCTCCTCTAATTGTTTGCCTTTCCTGGTGGATTCCTTCTGTTGGGGTTCATGGAACTGTAGTCCTTATCTCTGCTACTTCACTCCAATCTCTTCTTGACTTCAGAGTTTGTGCTAAGAAGTTAGTTGTAATTCTGGTGGATTTTCCTTTATAAGTGATTTGTTTCTTTTCCCTAACAACTTTCAAGATTCTATTCTTGTGTTGAATTTCTGGATTCTTGACTATGATATGCCTGGGTATAGATTTTTTTAATCATTGCTAATTGGAGTCCTATATGCCTCACTTATTTGTATGTCAAATTCTTTTTCTCTACCAGGAAAGTTTTCTGTCATGATGTCTGTGAGGATGTTTTTAATGTCATTTGTGGTATCTCCTGCTTGTTCATTGACTCCAATTAATCTTAAGTTATTCTTCTTTGTCTCATCTAGCAGCTTTTGGATTGATTTCTCATGTTCCCTTGCTAGTTTTGAGAAATCTTTCTTTTCCTGGTCACTAACTGCAAGTCTGTCTTCAATATCTGAGATCTTGTCCTCACATTGGCCTATTCTGCTTTGAATACTTTCAGTGGAGTTTTTATTCTCCTGGATTTCTGCTTGAATATGCTTTATGGAATCCATTTTTTCCTATGTTGTGCTTCCATAATTTGCTTAAGCTCGTTTATTTATTTATTTATTTTGTTTGTGTCTGCTCTAACATCACTAAGCATGGTGTGTATTTTGGTAAGCTCTGTAGTTATCTGAGAGATTATTTCTTATTTCATTTTTTGCAGAGCATCTTTCAATTGCTTTTTTACTGCTTTGGAGAGACGTGGTAGTGGGCTTTCGGATTTTCCAACCTCATTGCCCCCTAGGTTTTCCTTTGGTGAACTGTGTGTCTGAGGTTGTGTTTCGTTTAAGCATTTTTCTTTTCTTTTCTTTTCTTTTCTTTTCTTTTTTTTTAGTTTAATTCCTAGAGTGATACTTGTTAGTTGCCTATGGTGGGTTGCTTTATTGGTGGTATTAAGGACATCCAGGTGATGATCACTTTTCTGAGGTATCTTCCAGGTGTAGCTGGTTCCTGGTCTCCGAGTCTGTTGGAAGATCCCACCTCCTCAGTTTGTTAGAGATGAGAAGTTATTGCTCACCTGGCTCAGTCTCTGGTTCTTTGACATTGTACCTCAGCACTCTCCATGACCCCCAGTCAATCTCAGTCCTAGACCATCAGCGCCAGCAATCGTGTCAATTTTGGCTATAGTGGCACCAACAGCACTAAACACAGCCAACAAAACAAACCAACCCCTGATTTGCAACCCTCAACCGTATGAACTGAATTTGTGACAATACAACAGAATGCAAAACAATCATACACAATACATAAGTCTGCTATATGTCAATTCTGTCTTCAAGGGTCAGGACCCAAAATGGATTATGGAGGAAACCAAGAAGTGGGAAAAGAGAAGGAGATTACACGTAGGTTGGAAGACAAAGATGGATCCCACCAACTTGGGGAAACTGATGCAGAAGACTGAAAGAAAATAGAGCTGGAAGAGACAAAAGTTAGAGCAGAACAAAACCATACTCACAACCAGGACAGAAACCACACTCACACTCAAAAAAAAAAAAAAAACAAAAACAAAAAACAAAACAGAAACAATAAAAGAGAAAGAAAAATAAAATGCAAACTGAATAAAACAGACAAGAAAAAAAAAAGAAAACAATAACAACAACATCAACGACAACAACAAAGAAGTCCACTTCCAGGATTCTCTCTGGATTCACTAGTAGACAGCCTATGGAGACAGCATTCTGAATTATGGCACTGTATCCCCACAAGTCAGCAGTTGCTTTACGATAGAGTAGTAGATAACCTTAGCAGGTCTGCCCTGAGACCAGACTCACTAGGCTTGCTGCAGTCCAATCAATTTCCATGGGTCTGTACCCAGCTAGGAGCTGCTGGAGGAAGCCAGCAACAGTTCTGGATCTGGGCTTATCTGGCCCAACTCCAAAATGGCACCTGGCCAATTGCTCTCTCCTGCAAGAGGACCAAGTCCTGTGTACTTATTTGCCAGACACCGCAGTCCTCCGTGTCCACTGCTCCCCTCCACTGTCGAGTGTTTCTGCAGAGGTCCCTGGGGTCGCCAGCCACCACTGACACCATGACCATAAGTCCCCAGGTTCCAACAGCTCCTTTCATGCAGTGATTCCTGCTCTTGGTGAAGGTGCCACCATCTACTGCCTTTTTCTTCAATGAAGTTTTTCTTTTTACTCTCTTTGTGGGCTTGATCAGACTTCAGACTCTTCCTGCATCCAAGGGACCCATTTCCTTCCTTCTTGTCTTCCTCATGGTGGTATTTGCCTGTGTCTAGATGGTGTCTCTCACAGAGGTTGTTTTCTCTGCTGCTTACTACTCTACCATCTTCCCAAAGTTGCCTTCACTGTTTCTTATGCTAAATTCCTGGGGCAACCTGTCCTACTCACAGGCTTCAGGCACTGACCCCTGCTCTTTCTCATCTTGCTGTTTCCCTTTCCCATCTCTTTTGCAATTTCCTCTGAGCTTCCAGTACGCTCCATGCCAAGTACTGCTCCAGCCTTTTGGCCACAGCTGCTCCCATGAATCCAGAGTCAAGCCCTCAAATTGTACTTCCTGTTCCTCTCAATCCTCCAATCCTCCAACTTCAACCCTCCCAGTGACTGTAGACAGAAGCTGCTTCAAGTGGATGAGCCCAGTCCCCCCACCCCCAGAGCTGTCATCTGCTTTACCTCTGTCGTCTTTCTGGAATTGCCAGGTTTTAATTTCAGTGTTCTTCCCACCTATGCTGCTGCAGTTGCCCCCAGAAATTAGCCCTTGCAGGAGTCATAGGCTAGCCCTTATCTCGGGATGACATCCCCAGACTTGGTTTTACTTTTGTATTTTGAGATGATGTCTGTTTAATTTGTCCTGGCTGGCTTCAAACTTGGAATATTCCTGCCTCAGCCTGTGGAGGTGAGCCTGCTAGGATTACAGGAAGTTTGGATCCTTTAAGGTCACTTCTCTACAGGCTCACATGGAGGCCCTATGTGTGGTCCTGGAATGGGTCCAGTGCTCCTCTTTCCCTTCTAGGACACTATACTCTGCCTTGTTTTCTACTCACTGTGTGTTTGCACATAAATGGTGATGGAAGGAAGGGAGGAAAAGGAAGAACTAAAAAAGAAGGAAGAAGGGAAGGAAGGAAGAGAATAAAGCAGGAAAGGAAAGAGGAAGAGGGAGGAAGGGATGGAGGAATACTTGTTTAGTCCAGAGCAATGAGATGAATGACATTCTCCCTCAACTTTGGTCTCCCTGACACTGTAATGCAAGTGTGCCTTCAGAACCCCAGAAGGTGGAGGATTCCTGAAATCAGAGAGGAGTTGTCTTTGTAGCTATGGTCATTATTCAGCTCATGAGTGAAGCTCTACATGTCAAACTGGCTTTATTTCCCACTCTAAGTGGGTTCACTGCCTCTTATAAGTTATACCACTTCCCCTGGAACTGTAAGGAGCTGAAGAGAGGCAGAGGCCAGCAAATGCCCGAGAGCCACCCTACCCATATTGTCCTTGCTATTGTCTCAGGGTAGCACTCTGGGTAGCAAGGTCTAGAGATAGTTCTGTTGAGAAGCTGGTATGAGGTGAGATCTTTCTGGACCAGGAGAGCCCCTGAGTGAGGAGTTAGCCTTGAGTTGCCAGGGATGAGTTGACTCTGGGAAAGTAAGTGGTTGGGGGGCCTTTCAGAGTCTCACTTTTTCAATCTGTGCAGAGGGACTGAAGATGTCCCCACCAGGTATGGCCTAAAACCTTGATTCCTTCTCCTACCATGAAAAACCACCCCTGAGTCCCTCTGCCTCTCTTTCAGTCTGCTCCCACTGTCTCTGTCTCCAGAACCCTCCCTGCATCTGGCCTTTCAGTGTCCTTTCCTAGTCATCCTGGTGGTGCGACTGCAAGGGAAATTGCTCAAGTTGTGCTGGGGATTAGGTCTGGGGTGGATTCTTGGATTTGGGTCTGCAAGACTCCAAGCAGTGTGAGGACAAGCCACAGGAGACTCAGGACCCAACGTGTTAGAGCAGCTGCTGTGCTGGCACATTTTATAGGAGAAAGGAGGCCTGAGACGATCAGCACAGGGGAAATATTTATGGGCCACCTGGCTGCTGCCTCCACTATGGTGGGTAGATCTGTCCTCTGATAAATCCAGGAAGAGTAAGGCAATTGCTAGCAACCCTTTCAGAAAGATGAAGCAAGATAATGGCCATTTGCCCCTGGTCAGGATTGTGCAAAATAAGGAGAGAGGTGAAGGTGACAGGGGACAGGAAGAATTTACCCAGAGCTCCACACTCTGTCAGGGAAAAGTGTCCCTCTGAGTGCTCTCATGCCTCTTTTCTTCATCTGATTTGCCCTGTCTGCATGTCAGGAATTTAGGTCTAAACAAGCTGTCATTCATGTCCCTATGTGCCCAGGGTGGGAGTGTGAATATTGAGTTGACCTCACTGTACCTGGAGAAAGCAGGAAATGCACTGGGTGTGGCGGCACACAACTATAATCCCAGACTCTAGTTCCAGGCCAGCCTGGACTACATACTGTGTTCATGGCCAGCCTGAACTATATAGCAAGACCATATTTCAAACATATACACATGAAAAAAAAAAACTCCAGGAAGATAAAAGAAAGAAAGGAAGAAAGGTAGGAAAAACAGAAGAAAGAAAGAAATCAACGAAAGCTCTGCTTCGACAGGCTTTGTGTTGTTCACTGGTTATTGTAAAGTTCATACAAGGAAAGAGTGGCAGATGCTGGACATTATGGAGAGGAAAGGACAGGATATCTGCTCTGAACCTGCTCATCCCAGATCCTGGGCCTCACAGGAGCCTCAGGTCAGGCCTTGAAGCAGAGGGCGATGCTGTGAATTCTTCCACAGCCCTACGGCCCAGGTTCCATTTGCAGAATCATAAAGAACATCAGAGAACCCTCAGGGACTTGGCTTTTACTGTAAGACTCATAAATAATTCCTCTGTACTCCCAATAGGGGAGAAATCCTGAGCCAGGAATAGGGACCACAGTTGTGACCACATGACCTAGCTGAGTGCTGAGTCAGTGACCCTGGGTCAACTTGGAGCCTAGGAGAGGAGCAATGTGGGGCAGGCACCTACCTGGTGCCAGGCAGACTGCACTCTGCTGCTGTGTATACCATCTTGAGCTGGTGTGCAGGGTACAGCTTCAACCCACACACACAAGACAACTCTCCACTGCACCCCATTCACCCAGGCTGGATGATGAAAATGTCAGAATGAAGCTGAGCAAAACAGTGGCCCACCGAGACTGTCATCCCCTTAGTATACACTCCCTTTCCTCTCCTAGCCCTACGGGCTCCACCTCTACTCTCTCTATAAACTTGAAAGGTATCCTCATAATGGGGTAATGGTGCAAGTCTGTAATACCTGCCCTGTGGGAGGCTGAAGCAGGAGTATTGCAAGTTGGAGCTGAGTCTGGACAGGTTAGCAAGACTATTTTAAAACAAAACAAAAAAAATAAGTGTTGAAGATATAGTTCAATGGGTGGGCCCAAGTTCAATAACCAGTACTGATAGACAAAAAATAAATAAATAAATAAAATAAAATAAAAGGAAAAGCAGAAAAGAAAGTTGAAGGAAATCAGACACAGTCTTGCATAGCAACACCTTGTGTACTTGGGTGCATTTGTCCATGGCCCCCAGATCAGCAGATGAGCTTTCTTTCCTGATTTTGGGAGGTGAGCAGAGGTGGTGAGTATAGGCTGGAGATCTGTACAGGGCCAATTCTTTCTGCACTGATACCAGGACTCTCAGATTCTCTGGCCTCATCTCTAGATCTCTGTGGTCATTCCTTTGCTGGTGTTTCCCTTGCTCACACCCAGTGACATCTCATTACCCTTCTTTCTCAGGCTGTCTCATGCCTTCCATCCTAGTTTAGTCACGGAAGTCAGAACTGTGAAAGTTAACTGTGGTGTCAAGTTGAAATACCCATCTGATTGGCTTAGCATAGATCTGGGTGTGGGTGACTGACTCACTGGCTGTGGGTGACGACAACCAATAGGCTTGTAGCTTGGATGGAATAAAAAGGAAAAGAAGAAGGAAGTCTCACTTCTGCCATTTGGAGGAGCTCGTCTTCACCATCAACTTTGGACCTCCATCTCCAGGCTTCCAGGACAGACTCTTCAGCCTTCCGAAGCAGACACTGGCTTCCAGACATGGAATTCAACAGAAATCTTCAGTGAGCTCCAGATCATCTACCTTTGACTGGATCATCCAGCTATCTAGCACGGAGACAGTCCTTTCGCATCCTTCCACACCTTCCTCTGCAGATGGCCATTGTAAGTCCACTTTTTAAATCTCATGTCTAAATACACATCCACCTGTCTGTAGCTGTGTATAATATTACATCTGTCACTCTAGTGACTTCTAACTGGGATTTAGAGAAGAGGATTATACAGGGATTGAGGGAAGAGGACGAGGCCTAGTGAGGGCTCTGCGCTCCAGGGCTGCTGCATCTCAGGCCAGATCTAGGTGTGTGGTGGGGGCATCTAAAGACCGTCACAGTCATGACTGAGACAGAGGCCAGGCCGAGCTGTGACCCATCCCTGCCAACTGGGGCCTGAGCTGGAGGGGAATTGGTCTCACTAGGGAAGTTCACCATCAAGCTGGGTCCTTTTGCTCAAATAGGCAAAATGTAGGTCTGCTAGCAGTAGAGATGTCATCATATAGTACCCATAACAGTTCCCATAGCCACCTGCAGGCCATCAATGTCTTCTGCAGCCTTTTTCTGACTGCTGTAGGCTGACTCTACCAGAGCTGGTCTCTGCAGCTGTTCTGTATGGGCTGATGATCTCCGAAGCTCTTGGGTATCAATAGCTCTTAGTGTTTATTGTTCTTTCTTTTGAAACGACCACTCTGTGTATATAGCTCAGTAGAAGAACTGAAGTAAATTTACAGGACTTGTGGAGCCCACACTACCTCAGAAATAAGTCATGAACAGTTTGACAGAAACACCAAAGTAAGTCTTTATGTAAACAGAGCCTGGACTTCAGCACATGGGGGTTCAACACTGGGAAAGACCCTCCAAGTGTAACCAGGTGAGTTGGAGGATACTCAAATAGCAGCTGCAGGCTTGTGGCTGTGAGAGGCAGGACAGAATCCTGAGAATCCTCTGAATGGCTAGTGGCAGGGGCTGAGGATGTTAACAGTGGCCTCAGATCTCTCCCTCCCTGATCTTACCCACATGATTCCCTCTCCTTTCTTCAAAAGCAAACTGTAGCCTCTGAATTGGCAGCATCAGGATAAGGGCGTGGAGCTGACTCTCTGCCTGCACCCAGGTTGGAGCAGAATGGAGGAGACAGGATGCTGGATAGCTAGAGATTAGACCCCTAGATCACCAGGGAGAACACAGAAAGAAGTAAGTGCCCCGGTCCATGAGGATGGAATTGGGGAGGGAAGCAGAGCAAAATGAAGCTAGACAGAGGGGTGGGACAGCCACCAGCCAAACCAACTTGCCAGCCAGCACTGGAAAAATAGGAGATGCAGGCATTTGTAGACTATCTCAGGGGTCCTGGCAGCAGCATCCTGCCTTGTGAACGCAGCTGTCCTGTAGCCAGGTTTAAAGGGAGAAATCTTCCAGGAATCTCCCCTGAATGGTAAGGCTATGGGGAGAGTAAAAGCTCCACACACCAGCTGTGCAACTCAGCACTACACGGATTGAGTGAGGGACACGGTGTTGATGTTCTGATGACACTTGGGCCAGTGCTCAGGCTCCAGTGTATATAGGACAGACGAAACTCTCGTCTTATCCACTGCTTTAACACTTCGCACTTGGCAATGGAGTAGACTCCAGAGCCTGCTCCACCCAGGTCTCTAGCACTTGGCAAGTTCTATTGCGTGAATGAACTGTGCACTGGTATACCAGGAAATCGCGTGTAGCCCTTTGTCCTCTTTGCTGGTTTCCCTGGTGTCCTTGACTTATTCTTGCTGAGCCATCACACCAGCTCCCAAGCTGTCTGTCTGTGAGTGGCAGGTCCCCCAAACGGCCCTCAGTAAGCCGTGCAGAAGTTACATCAAAGGCTCTGCTGAGGGGAGACAGCACAGGGCTCTGAGTCCTGGTCTGTGTCTACTTAGCAGGCTCCATAGCCAGGTAAGGTCGATACATGAGTTTTCTGTGGCCAGAAGCCAGAATTCTGTTTTTGAGTCAGTGCCCAAGGGGAATCCCTGGAAGGAGACCTACATGGTTCTTAGTGGCAGGCTATCGACAGCCTAGTCTAACTTACCTGAGAGCAGGAAGAGGCTCCCTGGAGATGCATCACTTCTCAGGAATACAGTCTGCACCCAGCCAAATTTCCAGAGGCATAAGACATGAGTGGCATCTGACCCTACCAAGAGCACCTCAAGAAACAGAGTCAGTTTGGGTCAAAAGGGAAGGAGTGAGAGGCAGTGAGGTGAACAAGGAGCAGAGCATGATGCTGAGAATATCTACAGACTTTTGGCCTTAGTTTGGCTGTGGTCCCTCTGGATCTCCACTTTCAGGAAGCCCAGATCAGGTTTCAAGAGCCAAGTGTGACATACTGGGGACAGGATGTGATAGCACAGGTGTTGGGGTGGACAGATGATCACCCCTCATTCCTTTATCGTGGCCCTCGAAATCACCTCTCATAGATGGCCGTCTGTGCAGCAATGTGACCATCAGGCAGGACAGAGGTCACAGGACAGAGGACTCAATGATCCTCTGGGCTCTGGGTCCCTTGGTGGCTACTACCTTGGCCATCTTCACTGAGGCCAGAGTGTCCCTACCTGAGAGCACTCAGGTTCAGAGCCAAATCCTGACACCTGGTCACCCAAAGCAACTGTCGTACCTAGCAACAGAGTGTGGCAGACTTGGTCCACACCAGTGACTTCCCTGCCTGGTGCCCCGGCCAGGGCTCCACTGTGAGCTGCAACCACAGGCTCAGCGCTCCACTCTGTCACGCAGTCACATCTATATTCCATGTACTTGTCTACGCATCTGCCTGGTGTGCTCACAGGAGAGGCCAAATCACTGAGGGTCCTGTGCTGTCCTGGGTGCCTCTGGGAAAGGGGGGAGATCTGTGCGGAAAGGACAGGGGTTCAAGATAACTTATCTACGTGAGGACCTGGCCTGGGGCTCCTATGAGGATCAGTACCTGGGCTCCGTAGGCTTGGTGCAAACTCTGTGTCCTTCTCTCTCTAGAATGCTCACTTTCAGCTCCACTGCTCCTGCCTGACCTTACAAAACCAAAAAGCAGCACAGGGAAGGTGGGAGCAAAGAATTCTTCGTTTTCTTTTTGCTTTCCTTCCCCTACCTCCTTTGTACTAAACAGAGCCTCAGTCTGTAGTTGAGGTTTGTCTTTTCACTATGTGGCTCGGGCTGGCCCAGAATTCACAGTGATTCTCCTTCCTCAGTCTCCCAAGTTTGGGATGGCAGGTGAGTGATGCTGTGCCTGGGACACCTTGTGCTTTCTGCCAGTACAGGAAGGGGGCCTTCCCCAGACAAATTCACCAGGGGCACCAGGGTTAGAGATGGCATCTTCTCTGTTGCTATGCTACTGACTCACAGAAAGGACCAGTCAGATGAAAGGAAGAGGGACGGTGAGCACAGAGATGGAGATATTTCCCTCCAGCACTATGGAGTTTTGGTAGTGTCCCCTGGCACCTTCCACTCTCTCTAAATTGTACAATGTGGGGGTTGGGGGAAAATGAGAAGGTATTCTGCCATACATTTTCAGAGTAGATGCAGGCAATTGGTCAACCTTCCTGGATTTAGAAATGGATGGACCAACACACCCTTGGGAACGCAGCAGTCAAGGGTCCATAAACAGTTTCCCAAGATTCAGCACTCCTTCTCTTCTACAACCCCAGCCTAGGAGCTGTACTGAAGTCATGGCCCTGGGTCTCCTATGTCTGGGCCTCACCCTGCTGGGGATCCTGCAAGCCCAAGCCCAGGAAGCCCCTCTGACTCTGCCCCTGAACCCACCTCTGTACAAGGTCCCCCTGAAACCTGGCTTCCAGGATGACCAGGTAAGTCTCTGAAAAGTGTGGGGTCAGGGTAAGAAGTAGCAGATGATAGAGGTCAAGTGACTCAGGGGCCATTTGGGTGAGAGGAACGGGACTCAGGGATTCCAGGCCCAGGGTATGACATGTGGGGACATCATCAGTGCCTGAATACAGAGGAGGACACTGTGGCTCTGGAGGGCCTCCCAGCCACTTTCCCAGGACCACGTCATCCCTGACAATTCAGGGCAAAATCTTCTTGCAGGGTCCCTCCTGTTCCTGCAGGTTCCCATAACCTGCCAGCCTCTCAGTCCAGTTCCACCTCCACCAGAAAGCCCCCGAGAGGTATCAGAAACACAAGGTTGGAGGGGTGATTCTGGGGCTATCACTGGGCTCTGTTTGTCACTGAGCCCCCACCTTTCAGTTCCAGGGGAAGTGGTACACCATAGCTGTGGCAGACAATGCAATACGGTTTGAAAATGTAACCCAGTTAAATATGTACAGCACCATCTTCCAGCTGAAAGATGACCATAGCTACAATGTCAACTCCACTATGTTCAGGTAAAGTGACCACATCCCAGTACTCCTAGAGGCTGACCAGTGTCACAGCCTAGAGGTGACCAAAGCTGACGGATACTGTAATTCCTCTAGCTATTGTGTCCTGAACTGTTTTTCCTGCCTCCATCCTTTCTTCTCTCCCTCCTTTTTTCCAACAGTCTTCACGGGAGGCTCTAGAAGAAATTAGAAAATCAGAGAGAGAGTTGGGTGTCCCGGGGGCAAGGAGAGACACTAGATCTAACAGGTCTTGTAAGGAAATGACTGTAAAGGAGCCAAACTTCATGTAATTCTAGCAGGCTAAACTCCAGAGGGTGAGGCAGGCTAATTGGTAATTTGGAGCCAACCTGGGCAACTTAGTATGATCTGTGTCAAAATAAGGAATGAAAGGGCTGAGAATATAGCTCAGTGTGATGTGTGGTGGTTCAATCCCTGCTACCAACACTGACACTAAAGAAAAAAAAAAGGGGTTCAGGAACCTCGCTGGGTGGGTGGGCAGATTCCGAGTCAGTAAGTCTCACCACAAGAGGCTCCAAAATGACTGGACATCTGGATGGGCACCTGATCAGGGACTGATGAGCAGTCAGATGGGAGTACCCTCAGGTCAGAGGTCAGTCTCTGGGGCATCTCACCCTGAGCCAGACCCTGACCTGGGGAGCAATGGCCAAGTTTAGGGCCCAGCTATACAGAGGATGTATGGAGAATCCCAAGGTAAAGTATGGGTTACATGAGGTCAATGAAGGGAAGCTCGGGTTCAGACAACTGCAGTGAGTTCTGGCTTCTTTCATTGGGTGGATTGTAGTTGGAGCATTTATGAAGAAAGGAGCACAAGGAAGTCACACATTGGGGTTTTATTTGAGGTTCACGAGTGGGGTGGACTGAGGGGAGAGATCAGCTGTGTCCCAAGGGTGAAGTCAGTGTTTGGCACAGAGCACACTGGAGGTTCAGGGGAAACTGACAGGAGAGATGAGGAAAGGGAGCAGAAAGATAAGAGTAGGGGTCAGTGCCCAGTATCTGAGTGTTGGACAGGCTGAAACAGGGTGGCAACAGAGGGGACACAGAATGCTGGAGTGAGGATCTAGCAGTGCCAGCCTCACACAAGGCAGAGGCTCAAAGGAGAAGGCCCTTCGGGTCCCAGGGCATGGGGTGGGCCAGGTGGGACCTGAGTCATAGGGTGGACAGGATGTCATGGACAGAGCTGGACTGGGGCCTTGGAAACCTGCCTGAGCCCTTCGCCCACGTTATCTAGCTCAGGGGACCAAGCCTGTGCTGTGGCTCTTTCCAGACCCCCATGATCTCTTTATTCCACAGTGGAGGGGATTGCCAACTCTGGTTCAGAACTTTTGTCCCAACTGTACTGCCTGGACAGTTCACCCTGGAAAACGTTACAAGTGAGTCCTTACTGAGGGGGGCTCTTGGATTGTGATGGGTATGTAGTGTCCTCCCAGAAGGGCACAGGCTTCCCTGACCCTGCAGAGATGCTGTTGTATGGGAGGGATCTCCTGCTTATCGGTACAGAGCAAAGGGAGGGTACTTTCCTCCTGATCAAACCGGGAATGATCCTTGCTTTCAACATTACAGGATTCGATGGAGTGCAGAGCTACATTTTGAGAGTGGTAGCCACTGACTATGATCAGTTTGCTACCATATTCCTGAAGACGATTTATAAAAGCAGAGTATACATCGAAATCATCCTCTTAGGTAGGTCTCCACCTCATCCCCTTAGAAACCGGGCTCTTGGCAACCTTGGGAGAGGAAGGCCTTATACTTAAGACACCAAATTTTGAACTAGTTCAAGCCCATTTTCACGGGAGAGGTTTTCCCACAGATGCTCCATGGGAAAGGCTGTGAGGCCTCATTCAACCGTTCAACACTATTTACAGAGAGAGGAGGGAGGGGTAGCTCATGCCTTTCATTCCTGACACTCAGATATGAGGCTGGAGATTTGGGAGTTTAAGGCCAGACTGAGCTACACACATATCAAGACCCAATCTCAGGAAAATTTACAAAAATTATGATGTTATCTCTGTTGTCTACTCACCATACATCTTGGTCACAGGAAGAACCAAGGAGCTGAGTCCTGGACTGAAGGAGAGCTTCTTCAGCTTTTCCAAATCTTTCGGCCTCACTGAGGAGGATGTTGTCTTCACTGACCCCATCGGTAATACCCAGTGGGGAGAGGAGAACAGGATGCTCAGTCTGTCCAAGTCTGATGCTGTCTACTGGGAGAGGGAAAAGCAAGACCCAGACCCTTGCTTTAGTCACTGGAATAGTAGTGTCTCCCACCCTGGTGTCTATGAGTCCTAGTCCCAAGTGCTTATCATAACAGTTTAGCTAAGACCGCCTAGATGACAATTTCAGGCCCAAGACTGAGTTTTCCATTCTCTCTCCCCTGGGGCACTTCCTACCTATATGTTGGGTTTCTCTCAGGGGCTACCTCATTCCATTACTGTGGGTTACATTGTTCTGGGCCATCAACTCTAAAACCTGGGTATACGCTGTGCTCCCGCATCCCTTGGCATTGCTGATTTCTCAGGTGGGAGATGTCCGTAATTTCAAGTGGCCTGGCTTTGGCTGGGAGGTCCACTCAGACCATTTGGGGGGCACTGGTTGGCTATGCGCCAACAGTTAACAGAAAACAGACTGAAGGCTTGGTTCTGGGCCATAGGGAACCCATCTTTAGACTATGAATTCGTGGAAACCCCAGATTTTTTGAAGCTTGCCAAGTTAGCCAGGAGTAGCACAGGGATTCTGGAAGCCTGAGATTACACCACACACACACACGCATGCGAGTGTGCACACACACACACACACACACACAAACACACACACAGCCCTGCTTGGTTTGAAGTTTGTCTTCTTTATTCCCCACAGAGGAATGCATTGATGACTGAAAGAGAAAGAGAAGTGAGTATGATTGGGGCAGGGTGCTGATAGGAAGCTAGCGGGTGGGCTGGAGGTTTTAGTCCTTCCTTTGTTCTTAACTCCCCCACTCCAAATCACAGCCCACAGCCATTTTTATTTTGCTTTCCCCTCTCAGGTGTCTCCTCTGTCTGCATCTCATGTTCATCTTGATATTCATATTCAAGGTACCATCTGACTAGCCAACCACCTGCCATGGCAGTTAGAGAATTGGAAGACCTAACAGTGCAGTGTTCCTTCCTCCCATCCTCTGCCAGCACAACAAAAGCCATCCCTGATGGGGCCCCTGTGGTCTGCTTAATAAACCAAGCCCTCTAACCTTCAAGTGTGGACTTCTTGTCTCCTGCACCATTAGGAGAGGAAGGACAAAGGGTGGGCTCATGCCAGCAGCTGCGCCAGGGTCTGAGGTCTCCAGAACCCAGCCTGATATTAGGGACAAGGGGGAAGGCACAAGGTAAATAAGACTCCAGATTCCCTAACATCATCATTGCCACTGGCTTCCCGAAATTCTCCCTGGGCAGGACACTGCCATACTCATTTTGCCTTAACTCCGTGCTCTTCATTTCAGCCCTGGTCCCAAACCCAGAGCAACCTAAGACGGGTCCCCTCTATAACAGAAGCACTAATCAGGTCAATCTTCTTGCCCACACTTGACCACTTGCAACAGGTCCTATAGCAGCATGCACAAAACCAATGGGTAGCAGAAAGGCCCTAGAGGAGGTTTAAGGGACAGCCAGCCTAGGTCACAGGAGCCTGCCTGTGGATGCTGAGAGGGTAACAAAGACAGGAGGGAACATGGTGGGTGGCTCAGAAGAAGAGGCCTATTACAACACATTGTGCGCAGTGTTGGGTCCCTGCACCTGTGCACAAGGAGCTGGTACTCACCCTCTTCTCCAGTCTGGTGGAGACCATGTTCATGCTGATGCTTTCAGTTGCTGTCCCTACCATACTGTTGTCCAGAATAACTGTATTTGCATTCTGAAACCAGGGCAGGGTCAGGGGAGGTGGGAAATACGTTTTTGGAACCCATCTTCCTGGGAGAAGATTCACATGGCTGGGCCTGTGTGCAGCCTAATATGTCACCATCCTCCCACTGTCTGCAGCAGGAACTTGTACAGTTGTGTACAAAACACAGGAATCTCTTCTTCTCCTTTTAAGAGGAGCAGCCAATTTTGTGCTAAGATGCTTTGGCTTCACAACCTCTCCCTACTCTGTAACTGTCACCCTTGCTTGAGTATAGGGAAGTTGCAAAGCAATAATAGCCCTCACCCCAGCTCCCCAGGAAGCCAATCACACCTGATACCCTGGATCACAGAAGTTCATAAGTCTGAGCCAGACCCAGGGAAGAGACCACCTTGGTGATAGCTGGACTTTTAATGAGGCACGGAGTCTGTGCCTGACCCGGAGAGGTTCAGGCTAAGAAGGCAACCTGGGAGTTTGGTGGCCAAAGCTCTACTAGCTGGGTTGGGGGACCATTTTACCCTGCACAGCTGGGCTCTGGGATCCACTTGGGAAAACCTGTCCAGTTTCTACCTTGGTACAAGCAAGGTAGCTTCCAGTCATCTATTTGTTAGCTGGGCCTTTCAAAATAAAACTCTTACAGCACAATTGGGTCTTCATGTTGCTTTTCTGAGTGGTTGGAGGCATGAGTTTACTATTACCAACAAGTTGCTGCAACCCACCCACTTAAACAGCACCCATGTATTCTTTTGTGGCTCTGGAAGGCAAAGTTGGAATCAGATTCACCGACCTGAGACTACAGTCCCCAGGGATGTGTTCTTTGCAGTTTCCTAGGGCAGAATCCTCTTCCCAGTTTTTGCCAGCTTTTGGAGCTATCGCTCATGTATCCTTGGTTTGTAGTTCTTTTGTCCTTTTTTGAGGATGTGTTGTAGTATCAATTAACCTGTCTCCACTCTGTCCTTACTTTCAGACAATATTAGTCAGCTGACCCAGATGAGAGATCTATTACTAAAATTCTGTTGGCACAAATTCTGTGGTGCCACTGCTTCTCCACCTGAGTCAGGGAAAAGGCAGGGCTGCTCACGTGCAAGCCAGTTATGGCCACTAGAGTAGGCTGCCAGCTCAACCTCACCTGTGGGGAGCAACTGAAGCTGAAGATCAGTCACATATGAAAGATAGAGCAAGGCCGGCCCTGAGAACATGGAGCACCTGAGGCAAACCAGGTGAACGAGTTGTTCCAGCCCTGAGCACAGGAGGTGCCCAAGGCAAGCTAGGTGAACAAGTTGTTAGGCAGAAGGGTTTCACCTGACGTCAACCTACTGAGTATATAAACAAATGCGCTGTAGTCATTGAGCAGTTCTTTTTCTCCCACCAGAAGAGGGGGTTCCACCTGACCTCAGCTTTCTGCATTCTGACTCTTGTCTTTGTTTCTTCATCTTCCACTGTCCTCTCCCTGGAAATTTCAAAAGCTGTGATGGATGAGGCATTTTGGTGCCTGAACAGGGACCCAGGGTATAGGGAAACTCATCATATAGCAGGTTAGTGAGCACCTCTAGCTGTGTGCACAAAAGGGAGAGAGGAACATTAATATCATCAATATTGGTCCCATTGGTATTGTCAATATTGATCCCAGACATGTATTGATATCATCAATGTTGATTCCATCATCAAGTGTAAAACATGGGGCAAACAGGTTCTTGAGAATGACGACTGCATATAGAAATGCTGGCTGTATTACCGAAAGCAAAAGGTTCTGATCTAAAGATTTCTCAGCTGTTTAAATTTCTCAACTTTGTGCAAGAGACATGTACCTGGTTCCCAGAACAAGAAATTGTGAACCCTGAGATATGGAGGTGTGTAGGACAACAGTTGCACTACCAATATACTGCTGAGGGACCTGAGTGTACTCCCATATTTACCACTTATTTGTGGACTGTCTTAGTTACTTTTCACTCATTGCTGAGACAAAACACCTGACACTCAAAATGAAGGAAGGAAAGGTTTATTTATCTTACAGTTTTTGGAGGTTTCCAAGGCAGGGTGGCATGGCACTGGGGCAACACTTCAAGGCAGCAGCTGAGGAAAAGCAGTCAGTGTAAGAGGGGCAAGAGCAAGCCTGTTTTTCTCCCTTATATTGTACACAGGAACCCCTGCCCCCGCCCCTTCCCCAGGGTGGATGTAGTATTCACAAATCTCCTTGCCTTCCTTTGCACAGGATGAGAATATTTACAAGGTGAGAACCCTGGCTCCCTGCTGAGTCTCTCAGTTAAACTTCTAAACTTCTCAAATTGGCACAATGAACAGGCTTGTGCTCTACACCCCAGGATGTAGAGCTTCTGAGTTAATTAAGCTTCTAGACTTCTCAAGTTGACACAATGTATAAACCATAACATGGACCTTTATAAGGGGATATCTTGATGCCTGTATGACTGTTGAAATCCATAGAGGATTTGGCTTGGGGCACTATGTTAAAACTAAGTCCCAAGCAGAAAAGAGATAGTGGAGCAACAACCTCCCCAATAGAACTTGAGCCCTCTGTCCTTGCTCAATCAGATAAGGAAGGAGCAGTGGGGTGCAAAGATGACCTTTCCCCACTATAGGAGTCTTTCACTGTGACTCTCATTTCACAGCTGCTCAAAGTAAAACTGATAACCTTAAGTGCCCACAAATGGCTATTTCTGCTTTCTCAGTTCAGAAAAATTTTGCTGAATCACAGGCTAAGACTTCTACCTTCATAGAATAGAGTTGTCCTTTCTCCCTTGCAATTGCCACTGAAAGAAGACAGGGTGGGTGGGAGAAATGTTTTCAACATTTCTACCCTGTTGTTGAAGCTCAAAATCCTAATAATCTGGAATAAATTATATGCCTCATGAAGCTGTGATCTTTAAGATCTTAAAAGAACTAAAACAAGCTACTGTTACCTATGGCCCTACAATCTCTTTTACCTTGAGTTTTGTAGAGCTCATGGGACAACACGTTATGGCCCCAAATAACTGGAAATGAATAGCTAATGTGAGTTTCAGTCTGGGGGATTATTTATTGTGGAAGGGAAATTTTTTGAGTTGTGCATGGATCAGGCCACTTGTAATATTGTTCACGACGTGGCCATTACAAAAGGCATGTTACCCGGAGAAGGTGACTTTGTTTCTACAAATATGAATTTTTGAATTGCAAGCATATGAACAAATTAAAATAACTGCCACAAGGGCTTGGTGGGAACTTCCTTCAAAGTGTTAGACATCCCTTGATTTGATCTTCATTCACCAGAATTTGCCATTTTGTCCTGCCATGTCCCCTGTTTTACCAGTCATTTATGTTCTCATTCCCAATTGCTGGGGCTTCTCACTGAGAGAAATGCTGCAATAGACAGATTGCAGCTACTGTCACTTATTCCCTCAAATGCTGTTCAACAAGCTTCTGCCTTCCCATTTTGATGCTTCTGCCTTGTGCACAGTTCCCTTTAACCCAGAAACAGGTCTGACAAATTGTTGAGCAATGTTCCTCATGCATAATGCATCTTCCTTCCTCCCTATGGAAGGTAATCTCTGAGGGTTACACCATAGTCGTCTCTAGTAAATGGATATCACTCACATTCCTGGGTTTGGTTTTCTGTGCTGGCTCCACGTTTCAGTGTATACCTCCCCAGGATTTATTTTTGCTTCTGCCTGCACTAGTGAAAGGACTAAACATGTCATTGCTCATTGCTTGGATGCTTTTGGTACCCTTGTCTGCTTGAGAGGACTTAAGACTGACAATGGCCTGGCTTATATGAGTATTGCCTTCCAAATGTTCTGTAAAACTTTTCACATTTCCCTTACCACTAGAATTCCTTGTAACTCTCAAGGCCAAGGATTTGTTGAACATACTCAGGATATGCTCAAGATTCAACTAAAGAAACAAAAAGGGTAATATTTTCCTGAAAAAATTCATACTTTACAATAGACTTCACTCAGCATTATATACTATTAACTTTTTAAATCCTACTAGGGTTGGGACTGCAGCAGCAGAAAGACAGTTCAATCCGGTAAAGGAAAAGAAGCTAGGAAATGTCCTTTGCAAAGATCTTTATACTGAACAATGGAAGGGACCCAGCCCAGTACTCATATGGGTCTGAGGGTATGCTTGTGCGTTTCCAGAAAATGTTGAATGGCTTGTCTGGGTGCCAGATCATGCTGTCCAGCTATATCATGGACCCAGGCCTGGAGAAGTTGGTTCCAGCTTTTAAGAAGCTGATGTTCAATCCTGCAGCAGTGATGCCTCAGTGACTGCGTGAGAACAAATAGACAAGAATGGGGCTAGACCCAACCTGGGGCCAATTATAGAAATTGACCCAAGATGTCCAGGAGATGGTAACAAAATAATGGACTCAAAGGTCTGAGTAGGTGACAGAGTGTATGGAGATAATTGGGCTGGAATATACATGAAAGATGGGGACATGAAAATTGCCAGTATTCTTAAGACTATATATATATGATATTTTGTTTCTTCCAAATTCTTTTTGTAAGAGATCTCTGCTAATTGACCTACAAAAATTCTGACTGGTGTATTTATAATTACAAGTTCTAAAATTGTAAAAGAGCTATTGTAATTCAATTTGGCCAAAAATATATTTGAATGCATTCTGATTTTGCAAGAATATTGTCTGTGTATTTGTTTGTTTGTCCAATTTGTTAACAGTTGCTTTTATTTGAGCTCAAATTTTTTTGTTTCCTTTTTCTTTTGCATTTTTAGATAATTTTCTTTATAATTTAATTTGGCTTATAGTTTAAAAAAGCATACTTCCACCTGAGTTACCAGGTGGACAAAATGATGTCAAAATTGGATTTCTTATAGGTTTTCTTATAGGTCATTAGAAGTTGTTAGGGTAACTAAATGGGGACCCTTCAGGCTTGGGGAATTGTTGGTCAGAGCTCCCTTTGGTGGAATAAAGGAGCAACTCCTTTGGAAAAATATTCCAGCTTTTGTTCATTAATAGGAATCCCCATGATCTCCGTATCTTTATGGGAGACATATCAATAAATGTTATTAAAAATACATTATTCTGATATGTCTACACTGGTCATCATCGAAAGTTAGATTTCTAGAAATGGGACAATAAGTTTTTCTGATTTAAAGATGCTTTGATACAAAACTAAATTAACAAACAATAGTGTTCATATAACTATGACGATTGTTAGTGTGTTGTGTACTCATGCCTTTAGATGTACAGGTCTTCCAAAATGTAAAGTAGGGATTATTTATGGTGATAGGCTCTTTCTTTCAGATTCAGACCTCTGCCTTTAACAAAAACTTATGTGATGTATGTGCTATGTATGTGCCACTATACTTAGAGATGCCTAGACATTAAGCATTCCAGGCAATGTCACAAATTTCTTCAATGACATCATATTAAAGGTCAACAAGGTAGGTAAAAGCTTCGTATGTACCAAATACAGTTGTTAACTAAAAAGGTTATTCTACACCAAGATGGAGAATTTAAGTGTGTTACAAAAATGTCATCATGACTGTCATGCTAAAATATTATGTTTGGCTTTTTATCTCAATTTTTCTATGTAAAAGTATGTAACAGTTGTCTATTAACATTCTACAGAGATTCAACTACTAGAACATCCATGGTTGGTAGAAAATAATGGTTCTACTTTGTGTTTCAAGGTGCTTGATATTCAGATAAACATCTATTCTGGACGTTCAATAACTGAGGTTTGGAGAGTGAAAACTAGAAAGACACATAGGCTAAGAGGACAGCAAATATTTTGACCCAGGCCCTCAGAAGTCAATAAAGACACAGGACATAAGAGAACCTCTGCTGTGACATCCTGTAGCTTGGTGAATTCCCAATCCTTTGACCAAGGATATTGTTGGACCACAGAGGAAGGAGGTCAGTAGTGTATAGTGTGCCTAAGGAAAGCAACCAAGAGAGAAAAGTCTCCCAAGCTTTCATGGAAAGCAACTTGGTCAAGCAATAGCTATGACTTATCTGGATGGCTGCTGCTGACAGAACTGAGAAGTCATGTACATGGTTCCAAGGCAAACCTTGAGGAGTCTTAACTAACATTGATAGATATCAAGAAATTAATTTAATTAACATAGGTGTCACTTTAACTTGATCTTGAACATCCAGCAGAAGAGTATAATAATGACAAGGTGTATAAAACAGTGCCTTAGTAATATGATAACTATAGGAGAAAATTTAATCACTAGCATCTTCTAACAATTTCCAGCTACACTGGTAATTGACTACTATTATGAGTTAATAGCTATTTAGGGTTAAATTGCTAAATGCAGGGACCTGAAATACTTGGACTGGGAATCTTTAGCCTAAATGAGTAAGCTCACTCAGAATGGAAAGTGTTTGAGGAGAAGGTTTTCTGCAGAGACCTCCAAACACAGGTCCTCCAACTCCAACTGACCACCTATCACTTACTGCAAAATAAAAAAGGGGGAGATGTGAGAAGCACCTGAAGCTGAAGATCAATCACACATGTGGGGCTAGAGCAAGGCCAGCCCTGTGAACATGGAACACCCAAGGTGAGCCTGGTGAACAAGTTGTTAAGCAGAGGGATTTCACAAAGCATCGATGTGCTGAGTGTATAAATAAACACACTGCAGTCATTTGGCAGTTCCTTTTCTCCTACCAGGAGATGGGGCTCCACCTGACCTCATACATTTGCATTCCAACTCTTGTGTTCATTTCTTCATCCTCCACTGCCTTACTCCCATGAATATTAAGAGCTGCTCTGGACAGAGTATTCACTTCCACTTTTCTGTCACCACCTGGGACATACTCAGCATCCTGACCCCTATATTGATCATGGCCAACCCTATCAGGCATCCAATTATAGAGGAGGGTGCTGATGCAGCCATAGGGCATCCTGGCCACTAAAGCTACAGGAGTCCCAGGAAATGAGCTTCTATCTCTTAGGACATAAACCTGACTCAGTTGGAACTCTGGCGAGGTTCACATCTCTGGGCATTACACAGCTGCACTACATTATCCCGAAGGCTTCTCTGATGAGCAGCCCCAGAAGCATGCTCCCTGGGTCAAAGACCTACACATCCACAGCAGTACTCAGAAGAGTAGGGCACCAAGTCCTTTCCTTATTGACAGCAGGACTTACCATCATGGAGTCACTTGAGAACAGCTAAAATTGGAGAAAGCCTTACACTCCTGTCTGTGGCAAGCTATGGGGTTGTGCCTAATGGGAACTGTCCCTACTTCTTTTGTCTAGGGCTTAAGTCTGGCATGGTTCCCACCTATGCACAGGTGTAGCCACTAAGAGCCCTGAGAACAGTGTTGAAGATCAGGGAGGACTACTCAGGCCCGAATAAGGGTGATATTCTCTCCTGGGGCTGGTTGAGGTTTGGAGGAGGTAGACAAGAGGCTCTGGGGGAATATGAACAGGAATCTGCAGAACACAAGGAGTCATTGAAAACACATGTCTGATTTTTTTTTTAGGAGTGGCAAAAGTGTCAGGATGTAATAAAATAGGAATTCCAGGCTGCCCCGCTCCTGTCTCATGCACTCTTGGGTTCACTATAGTTAGTCAAGATCCCACGTCTGTGTTTCTAGGTAGCCCAGCCCCAGTGGTCTAGCACAGAGGCGGGGTAGAGGGGCTGGGGGCCTAGGTAAGTGAGAGGAGTTTCACAGTGGTTTTCAGGGTCATTGTGGGAAGGGAGATTGGTCACTGGGTGGCTCCAAGGTCTGGGAAGTGGGGCAGGAGATAGGCAGTGCTTGGCAAGGTCTGGCTGTGCTGGAGACCTGCAGTCTGCATTTTGTTTCAATGGTTCCTGCATTCTATCCGTTGCTTGCATCTTCCTCCAGGTTCCTGCCTTTGATAGAGCATTTGCTAATGTCCATCACATCACCACCCCTGAAATGCCTGAGTTTGCAACATTGAGCCCTAATTCAGGTGGAACAGCATGCAGAGGGGAGGAAGATGGCTTCAGGGATGCAGATGAACCTAGTGGGATGCAAAGAGAAACTTTGCTTTTCAAGGGATACTGTCCTGGAAAGGGGAGTCAGGATGGTATCTGTGCTTGGAAGAGATCAAAGAGCCCCTCTCATGCAGAACCTGGAATCTCTTGAGCCCTCCTGCATCCACCATAGTGCACCAGAGTACAGATTAATGGGAAACAGCCTGGAGAACAGTGGCAACTAGCTGAGATTTACAGAAAGAGAAAGCACAGCCACTTCAGGGACATACTGGTATTTGTTCCAGTCATTTCCTTCACCCCTAATAAATGAAGACACATGAAGGAACTGAGAACAGATTGCCTTGCTTTGCTAGTGAGGACTGGCTTGGTATCTGCAACACCCTCCATGCTGAGTTAGGCCTCATCCCTACCAAACTGTACCTCCACTAGCACCATACCAGGCTTTGCTGACGTGAGTCATGTACAAAGCTCCTGTTAATGTGCACCACTGCTGAGGGCTGGAGAACCATCTACCATCATTTATTTTGTCAGTTTCTCCAACCTCACTTTTCCATCTGTAATGTAGGAATGATGACAGGTATTTCCTGTATTTATACCTGTTAAAATACATGAGAAAATGATGGAAAGGTTTGGAACACTTGTGAGGCTGATGCCTGGGAGTAACTATTTCTTTATCTGTACACTACTGGATCCTAGCATAAGATGACTCATCCTAGGTTAAATTTAGGGAGGAAACCTCATGACTAGGCCCTTTGCCCAAATACTTGACATAGTTCTCATTTTGACTTGGTCAAGATGACTCTTGCCTTGCTGTCCGGTGTTCATTCTGCCTCACTGTCCTCGATCCCTGCAAAGATCTTCAGGCTGTAGCCAGCACTGGGCATGTCTCTGCTTAATGTCCAGGGGTGCAAGAGACCACAAGGTAGGGAGTGATTTATGGCTGGAGTCTTAGGTCCTAGTCTGAGCAAATCTGAATCACCAGTATAGGAGAGGGGCGCTCATCTTGGGCTGTGAGTACCCTTTTCCAGTTCATCTCTTTGGCCCATACAGCCACCAGCCCTGCCCCGCCCCCACCCTTTGTCCTTCATCTGTCCCTCCCCAGTCTTTGTCTTTCTTCCCCAGCCGCTTCCTCATCTCCCTCTCAGTTAAGGGCCAAGCCGGTGGACATAGCCTCCATCTCCTGGGGCCCGGTGAAGTAGCAGAATGCTCCATCAAGTATGGATATGCCTGTTTCTGTGGTTTGAATGTGTATGTCCCCATGAAACTCATATATTCAAACCTAAGACCCCCCAGGTGATAATATCCAGAGGTGGGATTTTAGGAGGTAGTTAAATAAACTTTATGAACGGAATGAGTACTATAAAAGAAGGGTTGCAGTAGGGAACTAGCTAAGCTCTTTCTGCTTCTAGGGCTTCCATCACGTGAGGATGGCTAGACAGCGCCAACTATGAGGAACAGGCCAGACACCAAACTTGCTGGTGCACTGTGGACTTTACAGCCTCCAAAACTGTGGAAAATAAATTTATATCACTTATAAATGATGGGGCCTGTGATGATTTTTGTTAGAGTAATTGAAAGAGCTGTGCACTGCTCTGTTGTAGTGAGTGGGATCAGGGAGCCAGAGCCCTAAGTACTCACACACAGAAAAGAAGAGGCCCTATGTCTAAGAATGAGCCAGATGCTGCAAGCCTGTGACTGCTATTCTGGGTTCAACTTCTGTTACCACCTCCCTTAATGTCTGGACTATACCTGGATCCACACTTAGTATTTTACAGTGGTCTGATGTTTCCACATACAAACCATTGGAGGACAGGCAAATCACACCCAAAACATGAATGTCACCACGTGTATTTTGGATCATCCTGACTATGACAGTTTCTCATGCTTCCCTTGGTTTTGAAGACTTTAACAGTGCTGCATTTATCTTTGCAAGCTGGCCTTGAACTCACTATGTTTGGCTACAAGACAGATATTCTAAACCAATGATTGGCCTTTCCCCTTTTCCTAACTCCTGTGTATCTTTCTTTCCTTCTTTTTCTGTTATTGTTCTAACTTTTAAATGCATTAATGATTTGACATGGGAATATTATTCTGTATTATCCAACTAAGACCTAAATTTTATCTCAAGGGTCTTTCTGTGACACTGGTAGAGGGAGACTAAGCACAGAACAGAAAGCCATGTGGAGCCATAGGCAGAAAGAGAAATGGTAGATCCACAAGCTCAGGAAGCTGGAGGAGGCAAAGCCTATCCTTGGAGCATTTGTGGGGAGCAAGGACCTGCCAGCACTTTGATTCTGGCACACAGTGAATTTCAGATATTGTGTGTCTGGACTTTTGGAGTTGGTTTTGAGCCACCAGTTTGTAGCAGTTTCTTTCTTTTTTTTTTGTAGTAATTAGATGATTTGGGAGATTCTCAGGTTATCCGGATTGCTGAGAATAGGAAATACACTGTTAGCAAAATTGGCTTTGAGAGGCTAATTGTGTGGCTGTCAGGTGGCCTGTGGATGTGGGTAGGAGGTTGCCCAAGATAAGGAGTCAAAGAGAGTGGGAGGAAGTGACACAAATCAATGGACCCAGCAGTTGGGAGGAGGCACCATGGGGCAGGAGGATCAGAACTGTCAGGAGGAGTTGGCCCAGGACCAGAAAGGAACCTGGGAATGTTGCTAGAGACTGGGGAGCAATGAACCCCTCCAGTCCTGGCAGAGCCAGACTGAGCTCCTAGGGAAGGACACCTAGGGCTGCAATGTCCCTTAGCAGGTCAATGTCTACTTGAAGGACCTGTGGCCCAGTGGGAAACATGCAGTCCAGGACCTTGTAATCTCCATCATTTCTCACTGAAGAAATTGCCACCTAGAAAAATCATGAGAATAGAGCAGGGTACAACTGTTCCTCCAAGCCAGAGTCTTACTCTAAAGCACTGTCCTGAGGCTCATATTTATTTTCAGATCCAAGATCTGGCTTCCTAACTATGGCCTTTTAGAGGTTTCACAGCCAGGCCGAGAGCAAGGACCCAGTGGCAGTTCACAGCATTGCTTTCCTCTGCTTTTTACTCACCTCCCTTCTTTTTAAGCCTTCATTGCTGGCTTAGGTCAACCCTACTCCTTGTGTCTCTCATGGTGGGGCTGGGCACTGATCATGAGCTGCACTTCTGAAAACTAAATAGTGGTCAGTGTGAACTCCTAAGTTGTAAGAACTGAATCACCAGGGAGTGCCTCCCTACCCTGAGGCATATTAGACCTAGCTGAGTCCAGAATTACCTCTGGGAAACTGGGCCAACAGGATCATCCTCCCAGGAGCCTCCAGCAGGCTGAGCATAGGTCACCCAATTTCTTCCAGGTTCTGGCCACTGAAGTCTTGGGTAAGGATTTGATTCAGTTGCAGCTGCTGCTAAGCAGAAAAACAGTGGGATTTCATGTTGCCAGCCATTTCCCCCCTCAAAATCTCCCCCTGAAATCTTCTGTAGGTATAGTAAAGGACTTTTAGACTTCCTAGGGTTCCTCTTTTTCTAATGAGACAACATGGGAGCTGGCGGGGCAGCCCTGTAGGACTTGCTCAAGGCAAACAGCAGAAACCATCAGAGAGGCCCAGAAAAGCAGGTTAGTTCCTGATATCCCAATGCGTGGTGCCATATATGCAATTTGGATCATTCAATATGCCATTTTTCCAGGCAATGTGCTCCTTCAGTTCCCTCCTTGACCAGTGGCCCAGTATGATGGGCTTGGACCAGAACTGGAGGCTCCAGTGTCTAGTCTACCTTTAAACCTAAGAGTCAGTCCCAAGTCTCATCTGAAGGTCTACATCAGTAGTGGTGAACCTTTGGCATGTGTCACACTGTGGACTGTTTGTATCACTGAAGGCTCTGAAAAGTTCACCATCACTGGTCTATGCCATGGTCCCCACCCAACCCCATAATGCAGAATCTTACATTTGCTGTGTGGAGTTAATTCCTTCCAAAAGCCCTGTTTGACTCTGAAGAGGGTGCATGGAACCTGTTATGACTTGTGTCTAGATGCCTCCCAAAGCTTCGCAGTCCTAGGTAGAACTTTTCAGAAGTGGATGGACCTAGAGTATATGATGGTGGAATGAAGGGCGTATGCTTATTAAAGTTAGTCCATTGATAGGTTTGATATAGTTCTGGGTGTGAATAATGGAATGCCCACCCTGGTTGTGCTACTGACTCTAAAGGTGTGTAGACTGGATGGAATATAAGGGACAGAAAGAGGGCTGCTATAGTCACTTGCTCCTTCTTTGCTATTTTGCTGCTTTGCTGCCTTCTTCCCACAATGAACTGTTTCTCATCTGTGATGCCCCTCTGGTATGCCCCTCTGCCATGCCACCTTGCCTTGGAGCCAACTAACTATGAACTGAAACCTCTGTCAACTATGGGGTACAATAAGCTTTTCTACCTTTAACTTTGGGTGTTGGGTATTTGTTTCATCAGTCAGTTTGGTCTCCTTCCTAAGGCAGGGTACCACAAACATCCCAGGGAGTCTCAGCTTATCCAGTTTTGTCGCTTAGCTGGGCCTGAGAGGTTATGAAAGGTGCAATAATGAATTCAATCCACCCCTCTATACCAGGTTCACTGTTTCCCATCATGGGTAAAGAATTTTCAGGATGCCCCACTAAGAGGCATTTGAAGTGTTTATTGGAAAATTAGGACACACATGAAAGGGCTTTGTTTCTCAGGAGAGAAAAATATGGTGGTCTCCCACACTATTTATACCATGTGTGATGCAGAAGACAGGTAGATTCCAGATTCTTGTGCATGACAATCAAATTTCAAGTGTACACCCCATGATAAAAGAAAAACCATCTACATTTATTGAAGTTAAAATGGAAGGTGCATTTGGGTTTGTGCCAGCAGAAACAAAAAGGTGGCATGATGGGAAAAGTGTTGCTAGGATGGCAGAGGAATAGGAAATATGAAGGTAAATCAGGCTTTTGTATTTTAAAAGATGTACATCATACCCTGGATGTCTTTCATTGGATCTCTCTGAGTATGATTGACAGAAATTACTGACAGGGTGCCAAATCATCTCAGGGACTTCCAGTACATAACTCTTCCAGAAGTAAGCCTAATTTAATCATATTCATGATATGTGGTCCTTGTGCATGAACTCTTAATGAAGTTTGAGTGGGGAAAAGTTACTGAAGGTCAGGCTGTGAGGGCATTCATAACCCCCACAATTTGCTCTTTTCTCTGCTTCTTTTCCTTTTGAAATCCCTCAAACCCTAGTCTTGAATACTTCACTTATTTTATGGCCTATAGATTATAGTTTAGATGCTTAGTTAGCCGTTAGACAGCAAACAGTGAGTGAACTTTGGCTAAATCCCCAAGTGCCATCTCTTCTCCCTTAATTGGCCATAAAACCTATGGAAAGGGAAACAAATGGGTTTATCTCAAGGCACCAAACTGCCTGGTGACCACATTCTGTGTGTCAGTTAACCAGATGTGTAAGAAGGTCTTGTAACATTCTGAAGCAATGAGGTAGTATCCATGGAAAACCCCTGACCTTATGAACTGATACAGGGGTATATAACAGAAGGGAATAAAGGAATCGGTGCCAGGCAGCCAGTAGCCAGAAGTTTCAATGGCAAAATCTGACTGACCCTGCCTTGTGAAATAAACCTCATTTTTTCTGAAAACTTGGTGTCCCATGGGTAAATTTCTTGAGTGCATCATGACATTTTGGAGGCTCCCAGAGAGATTTGCCCATGACAGTACCCTCCTTTGAAGGGGGTCGCAGTGCCTCCATGCCCAGCAGCCAATACCAGGTGGTAGGGTGCCCAGTTGATTTCAGCCAGCCTCTTGGGAGTGGCTGAGGGAATGGACACCTATGACCACAAGACAAAAAAAAAAAAAAGGAAAAAAAACAATACCTACCTCCTGATCAAGGTAAATGCTTCTAATTTAGTTTTGTTTCCTAGTTAGGCAAATAGAATACGACTCACTCAGGAATTTGTTTTGTTCTGTGCTAGCATTTGGATGTTTGCTGAACCTAAGAAGAGCTTAGTATACCAGATGTAGTGGTTTGCCTATTTGTCAGGGAGCTTCCCTGAGTTTGCTCCAAATTTTGAGGTCGGGGGAAATTTCTCCTGGGGTTATTTGTCATTTGTGGGTCTGTCTGTGTCAAGTGCATGCATTTGTAGCCCAACTCCAGCAGAGGTCACTGTTGCCATCCTTTCAAACTTTTCCCTTTTGTTTTTAACTGCTGGCTGGCAAAAGACATGAGGGGTCAGGGAACTGGCCAAGACAGATTGAGAGATTCATGGGTTTGTTAACTGTGGTCACAGTGGGATCCACTGACAGTAAGACATCTGTATTGGGATGCACACTCAGCAATTCTGATAAATTCAAATGTGGTGGAGATTACAGGGTTAAAATGAGGAAAAGGAAACTCTGGACATTTTGCAAACTTAAATGGCCTGCCTTTGAGGTTGGATGGCCAGCAGAGGAAGCACTTGACCTTCAAATAGTGAACAGGGTGTGGAATGTGTTAGATTTTTGGCACAGTTGAGAGACAAAGACAGAGATAAGAAAAGTCTTTATTGCTGGCATGGGAGGGCTGCTGGAGACTGTGAGGACTTTCAAAGAGGGGAAGCTGGGGAATGGCTTTTATGGAGTTGGGCTGGATCGTGGTGTTGGGAGAGGATTGGAGAATCTTTGGTGCACACATGAAAGAAGAGCAGGAAGTTTATTTTGGGCTTGGAAGAACATGGAATTTAGTATTGGAGGGACATACTGTCATTCTGGGGTCCAGCGCCATGTTGAGCAGGTGCCTTGTTAAATCTGGCATAATCCCATATGAGCAGAATCCATTGCCATCTTTTTGTTGCTATGGGGAAATTACTCTTTCAACTGTTTCGAGCTGACAAAGGACATCATAGTGGGAACTATTGTGGTTGTTGGGATGACAGGTTGGACCCATGTAGAAGCTGGTGCCAAGGGTCTCAGCCAGGACAAAGAGTTCCCTGGCAGTGAAGGCCCATATTCTAGATTGAAGAAATCTCAAAAAAAGTTTAAAAAGGCAGGGTTCTATGAGCAGAAAGGTAACAAACATTGTTAATGGCCCCAATACAGGGAAGATACAAGGAGTCCAGGATCCCTATGGTAGCCAATGGGGAAACTGAGTGCTGTTGTTCTTGTTGTTTTTTTTCTTTGCACTCTCTGATATGTTTTACATTGTCCATGATGGTTCCTGACTGATTGACAAAAAAACAGCATTCTTCCCCCAGCATGGCACAGATTCCCCATTTTTCTGCTGTGAGGACATCTAGGGCTTGGTGATTTTGGAGGGTTACTGTTGCTAACTGTTGATCTGGTTTTGGAATGTTTGTACTGAGGCTGCCACCTCATTGAGCTGTTGGATAAGCTTGGTTGAGAGTTTTTGGTAGTGGTATAAAGAGGTTGGAAGGCACCCCATCCTGAGTCCTGCCCTCACAACAGAGTAGGCTCCTACTCCAAGGAGTAGTGAAATGCGAGCTGCCCTTGTAGTGATGTGGCATGGTTGTAAGGGGACGATGTCAGTTTTGCCTGTTTGGGGTTGTTGTATCTGTCCCTGTGTAGCTAGGGAGACTTATGGGCTGAGGAACCCTATTGTGCATTAACCAGACCAAGAGCTCAGAGGGCATGTGTGTGCCCCATTTTAGTACAAGAAAAAGGAACCTGATGGGGTACAGGTGAGCTTGTTGGGGTTGGGAGGAGGAGTATGAGTAAAACAGTTAGTCCAGGGTCCTACTTAAGGACTAGAAGAGCTATCGAGGCTGAGGAAAGAAAAATGATTGCAGGTGGAACGTAGAGAGATAGTGGACCTATAGATGTAGAGGTATCTGTTGAGGTTAAAGTGAAGGGAGTCTGCGTGATTGGTTGGGCCATGTATAAGTTTTGATTGATTGGGAGATAGAACCAACACTGGGTCTAGTTTGTGTGCTTTGAAGATTGTATAAGGGAAAATGTGTGATTGAGAAGCTCAGTAATAGCAGAAGAGTGATGTGAAGAGAGCAGAGGTGGAGGTAAGGTAAAAGTGAGCAAGTTGAGGATAGGTATCTTTTTTGGTTTTGGTACCTTTTTTTATGTTTATGTTACAGAGTCCTGGATCTACTCCAGAAACATGGAGTATGATCTCCAGGTGTTCCCTGCCAGTAAGGAGGGGTCAGAGGGTTGTTTGATTGTTAGGTTGGTGGGATTGAGGGAGCCCTGTGTGCTGCAGGATATGGTAAAAGGCCAAGAAATTTTGAGCCAGGGGTCCTGTTGTTTCCAAGAGTTAGTAGGTCCTGGAACCCTGATGCCAATGGTCTCACAATCCCATGTGGGATGATAAAAGTGATGGGGTTCAGAGCAAGAGGTTCCTTGTTGATGAGGGCAGAGGTAGACTCTAGCCTTGTAGAGGGTTAGCTCTTTTTCATGTTGAAGTCTTCTGCAATAAGGCCAAGATCCCCAACCATCACTTTCTGAGGGCCGAATTTAACATAGGTCAATTGTAATTTGAAGCTCAGTGGAATGGGAGCCATTCCATAGGACCTCTTGAATCTGGGCATTGTCTCTGGAGCTTTGGAAGGTGAAGGGGAGGGGTTGTGAGGGGTGTGTAAGGAAGTTAGGTAGGGGAGGAATAGAAGGGTTTGCATCTTTAAAATCATGATTGTTATCATCTTAGACAGTTGAGAGTGCTCAAGCCTAAAATCATGGTGAGGAATAGAACTATGGTCAACTTGGTATCTTTAGGGGAAACAGTCCAAAGGCAACAGCAAATATGAAAACCAGTGATAGAAAAACAGCAAGGAAGGGTGCTGAATAACAGAACATTGAGGTCTAGGGACTTGTGAGGCAAAGATGAGTGAGAGACAGAAGGTGTGGTGATCAGTTTGGGAATGGGAATTTGGGATCAGAAGCATCAGGGTGACATTTAATCTGGGTGATGTGAAACCAAGGTGAAAAACTGGCGACCTTGATCACTGCTGGTGTTGTGAGGATGACCAGGCAGGGTCCCATACACCTTGGTCAAAGTCATGAAGGTCATGAAGGAGGGCCTTGCAGTCAGCAGTAATCGAATGAGTGATGGGAGTGAGGGTGAGCCCCAGATATTTGACTTTTGGTGAAGCTGTGTGGGCTTTGGTGGGTAACACTGTATATCCATGACCTGAGAGAAAGTTGAGAAGGGTAGATGTATGTTGTATGGCTAGAGCATGGGATGGAGAACAAAGAAGGAGATCATCCACATACTGAAGGAGAGTGCTGGGTTTGAGGTCAAGAGTCTCAAGCAAGCAAGGGCTGGGCTAAAGAAGTGAGGACTGTCTCTGAACCTCTGAGATAGCACTGTCCATGTAAACCGTAAAGACTGGAGTGTGTCTGGGTCTTTCCACATGAAAGACAACAGGTCTTGACATTTTGGATGTAAGGGGATGGTGGAAAACACATCTTTAATATCTAAAACAATGAAGTGAGAGGTAGGTTGGGGAATATGGGAGAGCATGATGTAAGGGTTTGGTACCACAGGGTGAATTGGTGTTACCACATATTGATAGCCCTGAGATCTTGAACAAGGTGGTAAGAATCATTAGGTTTGAGTACAGGAAGAATAGGGGCATTGTAGGATGAATGGGCAGTCCTAAGAAAGCCATTGGTTAATAAGAATTGGGTTACAAGTTTGAGTTCTTGTTGGTGTTTTGGGGATATTGGGTATTGGAGAATGCAGGGAATGGTTGAAGGATCTTTAAGGCAAGATTAGTATAGGAGTGGTGTGGGTAACATGAGTAGGACTGAAAGTGTCCCAGACTGTAGAATCAACAAGAGAGAAATGGAGAGGGGGAATGAAACTGGTGGTGCATAGTGGCTGAGTTTGAAGGATAAGAGCTGCAGAGAGGGAGAAAATGAAAAAGAAGTTGAGTTTTTGAAGGAGGTCTCTGCCTAAAAGGGATGTAGGGTAGGTTGGGATAACAAGAAAATTATGGATAAAGGAAAGTTTGGAGGACTCTGAGTAACCAGGTAACATCTGCACGCTGAATGGCACATGCCGAAGGTCTCCATAGAGATCTCTACCTAGCGGTGCAGGCTGGCACCTCACTTGGAACCTGGTAGGGCCCCACCCACCATCCCCAAACATCTGGGACCTTTGAGAAGTGGCTTAGGTCCTGGCTGGAACCTCTTGAGTTGAGTGGCATGAGCTCAAGGACTGCACAGTGAACTCCAGTTAGCCGTGCAATCTCAGCACCTTGTTTAGAACCTGGTAGGGTCCTGCCAGTGACCCCAAGCAGCCTGGGAGCTTTGGTGTGCTGTGTGGTATGAGCTGAAGACCTGCACAGTGTACTCCATCTAGCTGTTCAGCCTTGGTACACCACTCAAAACCTGGTAGAGTGCTGCCCAGCAAACTCAAGCAGCTGGGGAGCTTCAAGTGCAACATGGGATGTGCTGAAGTTCTGCCCAGCATACTTCCCCCATTTCAGGGGCCTTTGAGTGCCACAAGGAACTTGGGGAATATAGGAAAATGACAAAACAAAAAAGCAAAATGCAAACTCAAAACTCCAGCCCATCCCAAACAAGCCTAGGAGATGTGGACATAGAAGAAAGTGTAAAGCATACACCTGAAACTTCTGAAAAGATAACAACTGAAGAAAAGAAACAACTCCATGAACATGTAAAGGAACTCAGATCAGAAACAATCTCATGGGTAAAAGAAGAAATGGTAAACATAATAAAAGAAATGTTGAACACATCTAAAGAAGACACTAAAAAAATTGAGGAGCACTGCAAAAAGATGGAAACCTTGATTAAACAATTTAAGAAAGAAATAGAAGTCATGAAATAGATTCAAAGAGATATCCAAGAAATCAAAAATTCCTTTGAAAGCTGCCAAAACTGCCTCAATGAATGTGACTTTCAGACCTCAGAGACAAGATTGCAGTGAGTGAACAGGAAAGGAAAGATCTTTTAAAAATAACAAGGGATCAGGAAATAACAATTCAACAGTTGCAAGATGATGCAAAGAAAAACAATATACGATTGATAGGTGTAAACGAAAAAGAAGGTGACAGCACAAATAGTATAAAAAGACTATTTACAAGCCAGGCATGGTGGTGCACGCCTTTAATCCCAGCACTCTGGAGGCTGAGGTAGGAGGAGCGTTGTGAGTTCAAGGCCAGCTTGGGCTACAACACGAGCACAAGGCCAGCCTGAGCTACACAGTGCGACCCTGCCTCAACCAGGGCAGGGAGTTTGGCTCAGCATCTTACACACCTGTCAGGAAGACGCGAGGTTGTGAGTTCAATGCTCGGTAAACATGGGGAAGGAAACTGACATTCAGATAAGTGAAGCATAGAGAACTCCAACTAGCCAAAACCAAATGAAGTTACATCCAGATATATAATAATCCACATCCCAGAAATTCAACATAAGAACAGAATATTAAAAGCTGTTAGAGAAGAGAGACAGATCACCTATACAGGAAAGCCCATCAGAATCACAGCAGACTTCTCCACACAAGCAATGATGTCAAGAAGAGCATGGAGTGAAGTATTTCAAATCCTAAAGGAAATGACTTCCAACCTGAATTGATGTACCCTGCAAAACCATGCTTCAAAATTGATGGAGAAATAAGGTACTTTCACAACAAAGAATGGTTGAAGAACTTCATGACCACCAAACCAACACTGCAAAGAATACTGAAAGATATTCTAGATAGGCATAAAAATAACTATGACTCCAAGAAAACCAACAGAAAAATACCACTAAGCAGGGGAAACAATTAAACAGAGGGGAAAGGTAAAGAACCAACAGCAGAAAGACAACATGACAAAAATAAGCCAATATATATGAGTTATAACCACTAATGTAAATGGCCTCAATTCACCAATTAAAAGAAACAGACTGGCAGAATGGATCAAGAAACAACATCCAACCATATGCTGTATACAAGAAATCCATCTAACCCAAAAGGAAATTCATAGACTGAAAGTCAAAGGTTGAAAAACAACACTTCATGCAAAAGGAACCCAAAGAAATGCAGAAATAGCTATTCTGTTTGCAAATAATGTGAACTTCAAACCAAGAATGATCAAAAGAGATAAAGAAGGTCACTACATACTAGTTAGGGGAAAACTTTATGAGGAAGAGATAACAATCTTAAATAGATATGCACCAAATATGAGAGCAACCATCTATATAAACAATAACAATAGAAATGAAAAATCAAATAAACAATAACACAATTATAACGGGGCACCTTAACACTCCATTGACAGATCAATTAGATGGAAAGTCAGCAAAGAAATAACAGAACTGAATCAAACTTGTGAACAAATGGACTTAGTAGACGTGTACAGAGTGTTCCATCCAACAACATCAGAATACACATTCTTCTCAGCTGCACATGGGACATTCTCTAAAAGGGATCATATACTAGCTCATAAAACATGCTTAAGTTAATGCAAAAGAATTATTATTATCCCACACATATTATCTGATCATAATGCTATTAAACTAGAAATTAATTGACCAAAAACACTGCAAAAACTTCATAAACACATGGAAGTTAAATAATACATTCATGAACAATCAATGGGTCACAGAGGAAATTAAAGAAGAAATTAAACAATATCTACAAACAAACGAATATACACATGCAACTTTCTGGAATCTGTGGGATGCAACATAAGCAGTGCTCAGAGGGAAATTTATTGCAATGAATTCCCACATCAGGAAAACAGAATGAGCACAAATAAAAAACCTGATGTTACACCTCAAACATCTAGAAAGAGAAGAACAAGTCAAGCCCAAAGCTAAAAGAAGGGAGGAAATTATAAAGATCAGAGCAAAAATTAATGCAATAGAGACTAAGAAAACAATACAAAGAATTAATGAATCAAAGAGTTGGTTCTTTAAAAGAATAAATAAAATTGATAAACCCTCAGTCAACCTTATTAAAAAAAGGAAAGAAAAAACTCGAATTTATGCAATAAGAAATGAAAAGGGCAAAATCACTACAGACCCTGAAGAAATACAGAAGATCATCAATACCTACTTCGAAAACCTTTACTCTCATAGTTCAATAACATAGTAGAAATGGATAGATTTCTAGAAACGTATGACTTACCAAAGCTGGATCAAGAAAATGTAAAACTGCTGAATAATCCAATTCAGTTAATAAAATTGAAAATGTAATTAGAACCTTACCAAAAAAGAAAAGCCCAGGTCTTGATGGATTCACAGCTGAACTCTACAAGAAATTCAAGGAAGATTTAATGCCAACATGCCTCAAATTCTTCAATGAACTCAAAAGGGAAACAATTCTCCCTAGCTCATTCCTAGAAGCAAGTATTACCCTCATACCAAAATCAGAGAAAGCTCCAACCATAAAAGAAAACTACAGGTCAATCTCCGTAATGAAAATAGATGCAAAAATCCTCTATAAAATACTGGCAAACAGATTGCAGCAAGTCATCAAGAAGATTATACACCATGACCAAGTGGGATTCATTCCAGGAATGCACGGATGGTTCAACACAGGCAAATCAATAAATATAATGTACCATATCAATAGAGCCAAAGATAATAATTATATGATCATTCGATAGATGCAGAAAATGCTTTTGATAAAGTCCAACACTCATTCATGATAAGAATCCTACAGAAAATCAGAATAGATGGTCCTTACCTCAATCTGGTAAAAGCCATCTATGACAAACCAACAGCCAGCATCATATTAAATGGTCAAAAATAGAAAGCTTTTACTCTAAAATCAGGAACAAGACAAAGCTATCCACTATCACCACTCCTATTTAATATAGTGCTGGAAACATTAGCCAGAGCAATTAGACAAGAGAGAGAAATAAAAGGAATAAGCATAGGAAAGGAAGAAGTTAAATTATCATTATTTGCTGGTGATATATACTCTACATGGAAGAGCTCCAAAACTCTATTGAAAGACTTATAGATGTAATAACAAAACTCAGTAATGCAGCTGTATACAAAGTCAATACTCAAAAATCAATAGCATCCCTGTACACAAACAACAAACTCACTAAGAGAGAAGTAAGAGAAACCACATCCTTCACTATAGCATCCAAAAAAATGAAATACTTAGGAATCAATCTAACAAAGGAAGTAAAAGATCTATTCAATGGAAATTACAGTACTCTCAAAAAAGAATCGAAGAGGATCTCGGAAAATGGAAAGACATTCCTTCTTCATGGATAGGAAGAACAAACATCATGCAAATGGCCATTATCCCAAAATTTTATGCAGATTTAATGCAATTCCAATCAAAATACCATTAACATACCTCACAGAGCTAGAGAAGTCATTCCTGAAATTGATCTGGAACCAGAAGAGACCTAGAATAGCAAAGACAATTCTGGGCAACAAAGGCAAGGCAGGAGGCATCACACTCCCTGACTTGAAATTATACTACAAAACTACTATGATAAAATCAGCATGGTACTGGTATAAAAACAGACTTGAAGGTCAATGGAATAGATTAGAAGATACAACCATAACTACAAACACACTCAGCCACCTTATATTTGACAAAGGGGCCAAAAGTGTTCACTGGAAGAAAGATAGCCTCTTTAATAAGTAGTGCTGGAAAAACTGGCTTTCCAGCCCCCCAAAAACTAAAACTAGAGCCTTGCCTATCACCGTGCACTAAAATAAAGTAAAAATGGATCAAAGATCTAAATATCAAAACAGAAACATTGATTATGCTGGAAGACAAAGTAGGTAGAAATCTTGAAGACATAGGGGTAGGCAGAGAATTCATGAACAAAAATCAAACTGCACGGGAAATACTTCCCAGAATCAACAACTGGGATCTCCTCTTATTAAAAAGTTTTTACAGGTCAAAAGAAATTCCCATTTCATTTGAAAAGAAAACCCACAAATCGGGAAAAAATCCTGGTCAACTGTTCCTCAGACAAAGGACTTCTATCTAAAACATATAAAGAATTTAAAAAATCAGGCCCCTGAAATTCAAAGACCGAATCCAAAAATGGGCATCTGAGATGAATACACACTTCTCAGCTAAAGAAATACAGATGGCAAAAAAATATATGAAAAAATGTTCAGCATAATTGGTCATTAGAGAAATGCAAATTAAAACAATGCTGAGATTTCATCTCACTCCTGAAAGAATGGCCAGGATCAAGAAAACCACCAATAACAAATGCTTGAGAGGTTTGTGGAAAAAGGAACTCTTCTGCACTGTTGGTGGGAGTGTAGACTGACGGGTACATCCACTGTGGAAATCAGTCTGGAGGTTTCTTACAAAGCTGGTATTGGATGTGCCATTTGACCCAGCTATTCTGCTTCTAGGGATATTTCCAGAAGAACTGAAAACATCATACCACAGTGACATATGTGCACCCACGTTTATTGCAGCACAGTGTGTAATAGCCAAATCTTGGAAACAACTCAAATACCCATCAACCAAGGAATGAATAAAAAAGATGCATTTTTACACAATGGAGTACTACTCAGCTATAAAGAAGGATCACATTGAAGCTTTTATAGGTAAATGGATGCGACTTTAGAACCTATTCATAAGTGAAACAAATCAAACTTACATGTGTAAATATCGTTTTCCTAGTGTAAGAAACTGAAAGAGTAAATAAGATGCAAATCTTTAATAAACATTGTAAAAGTGTAAGAAACTGCTCAAAGGGGAAAAAATAACTCAGGGAAAAGGAGAAAAAAAGGAAGGGAAAAGAAAAAAAGACATAAATTTGTCTTTTTTTACACTTAGGATAGTTGGGACGATTGTACTATTGAATCTATTAGTTCTTGGAACAAAACAGTTAACAGTCATAGGATTAGAACAATTTTGCAAGTCTATATCTGGTAATCTGAGTAACTCTTCTGAAGATAACTAAGCAAAATAGCAATCTTTGTTATGTTCCTACCACCGTATTGTGAACGCCTATATTGTTGTTTTGGGTTCTTTGTTATTGTTATTTCTTTACCTCTTTTGCTTCTTGTTTTGCTTGTATTTTGTTTTGTTTTGTTTTCCCTCTAATACAGAAAGGATAGATATACATGAATAGGCTTATAAATGCCTAGAACTTCTCCTAAAGAATTTACAAGAATTGATTTTATTATGTGTGATGGTATGAACAGCCACTTTGAAGAAAATGAGACATTATGATAGACATTGCTCATTTCATAGTATCTTGTTTTGAAGTCCAAGAATGCATTTACTCTTTGTTTTGATTGGTTTTAGTCTGTTTTCAATTATTTGATTTCAATATGTGTGAAGGTATGGACAGCTATTTTGAGGAAAACAAGAGACATTATGGTAGCTATTGTTGATTTCCTATTGTATGGCTTCCAATGCCCATAATGCTTTCACTCTTTTGTTTTGGCTAGTTTTATGCTATTTTGTTTTGTTTGAATGTATTGTGTCTGAAGATATGGACAACTATTTCAAAGAAAACAAGAGTCATTATGGTAGCCACTATTGATTTCCTGGTGTCTTGCTTTGAAGTCCTGTGTTGCTTGCATTGTTCTGTTCTGATTTGTTTTCGTTTGTTTTATTCTCTGTAAAATAAAATAAAAGTCAGGTATTTAGCTCAGTGGCCTAAGCACCTGCCTTGCAGGCATGAGGTTGTGAGTTTGATCCCTGGTACAAAAAAAAAGAAAAAAAAGAAAAGAAAAAAGAAAGAGTTGGAATTGGCAGGGTTGGCTCTTGTCTGAATGAGTTATGTAGGCTGGCCATTTACTCCCACAATGGAGACCATGGATTGGGTACAATGGCCTGAAAACTCAGGAAGAACACTATAGGTGTCCCCCATGTTGACAAGGAAAGAGTTTCTTACCTGAGATATCTAGTGAGACTTGGGGTTCTGAGAAAAATACTTTGATGGTGACCATGGACCCGAAGCCCTGTCAATCCTCTTCAGTGTTGAGACCAAGCAGATTGGCTAGTGATGAGTCTGGCAGTGGCAATGGGATCTCCTATGAGGGTAGGGAGTTTGATGACTTACCCACTCTCTGATGGGCAGGGCAGTTGCACTTTCAGTGACCCTCCTAGTTGCAGATGGGACAAGGTCTTTGTGGTGGCCATGGGCTGGGGTAGACTCATGCCTAATGTCCTTCTTTGCTGCACTTAAAGCATGATCTGGGGGATCTTGAGTGGCACTATTTTGTTTTGGTTTAACTTTCCTAGAAGCCCTGATTGCCATAACCAAAAGTTGGCATTTAAGTTTGGTGTGTTGTTTATCATGTTTTTGTTGCTCTTCTGTATTGCTGACACAGAAAGCCAGGTTAAGCAGCTCTCCCTATGGGGTCTGAGGGCCAACATGTCTTTTTTAATTTAGTATGGATGTCATGAGCAAATTAAGGAATAAAAAGCGAGTTGATGAGGACTATTTCCTCAAGGGGCTGGGGGTTGACATTAGTGTATTTGGTTACAGTAGCAGTGAGATGAGAAAGAAATTCATCAGGGTTTTCAACCGTACATTGGGTTTGTTCACGAAGTTTTTGGTAAATAGTTTATGGGGAATTTTATTTAGGCCTGCAATAATGCATCCAATTATTATATTCATTTGTTGCAAGCCATTATTTCCCTGATAATGCCATTGAGAGTCTACATTTGGTACTGCAGCAGTTCCAGCAGGATGATCAGGGTCATTTTGATGTCTGTGGTCAGCTTCAGCTTGGGCCACTTCATAGAGTTGAGTTTTTCTTGAGGGGAAAGGGTGGATGTGAGGATGATATAAAGGTCTTTGTAATGTAGGTTGTAGGAGTTAATCATGAATTGGAGCTCTTTTATATAATTGTAAGGATCTGTGGAGAAGGAGCGTAGTTTATGAGAGATTTGGGACAGGTCAGAAAGAGAAAAAGGGACCAAACTAGCACTTTAGAGCCAGCCATTTTGAGGAGAGGAAGGAGGGGTGGGGTTGAGGAAATGGTGGCTAGAAAATGGCAGTGATTGGTGAGAAGATGGCGGGAGGTGGTAGGAGTGAGATAGTGGCTGGCTAGAAGATGGTAGTTGGTGAGAAGATGGTGGGAGGTGGGAGAAGTGAGGTGGTGGCTGACTAGAAAATAGTGGCTTGTGAGAAGATGGTGGGAGGAGGGAGGAGTGAGACTGGGTGTGGTGTGCTAGAGGAGAAAATGGTGACAGAGGAGCAGAGGATAATGGAGGAGAAAATGGTGATGGAGGAGTTAGGAGGAGGAAGTGGTGAGAGATGCAAGGTGAGAAGGGGATGGGGTGCATGAGGCTGCTTGGAGAGGTTGGGGGGGCGATGGAATCTGTGGATATGGTGAAGGGGAGGCAAATGCAGAGGGGACATTGTCAAGAGGATCAGTAGGGTTGTCAGGTAAGGGTTTCCACTGGATGGAGTGGGCCAAAGTGTTTGGGCCACCCCACATGCCTAAATGCAGGAGAGATGCACCCTGAGAGCAACAAAGGCTTGCAAATAAGGAATCTCCGGCCATTTGCCATTGTGGTAGCAAAAGTTGTCTAAGTCACAGAGGACATTGAAATTGAAAATGCCTTCCTTGGGCAAGTGGTTGCCATTATTGAGTTTGTGTTGGGTCCAAGCCATCTGGCAGTAAAAGATTAGTTGTTTTGGTTTAATGAGACATAGGGTGTTTAAATTTTTTAAGGAATACCCAAGCAGAGTGTGTTTTTGGGTTTGGGAAAGAATATTTTCCATAGTGATCAAATTGGTGGTGAGCTGAAGGCCAAAGCTGATCACAAACCCTAAGGAAGATTGTCACCTTCATTGGTGGTGTGATAGAGAGAGAGGTTCTCCATCAGCACCCATAGGTCATTACCCAGGGGATGGAGAGACATCCCAAAGGACACGAGGGAGTCTTGACATGGAGCCCATGATTTTTGAGAAAGAGAGAGAATGGCAGGAGCTCCCACAATGAGGAGTGGCTCACCTGTGAGAAGTGGATTGGATCAGCGTTGGGTGGAGGCTGGCAATGGCAAAGGCAGAGATGAAAGAAAGAGAAGGGTGGCTTGTTGATGGGAGGAATCTCAAACTGGAATAAACTCCAGGAGTTGCACACCCCAACCGACCTGAGTCACAGCACCAAAATGTTAGGTTTTATGGCACAGTTTAAAGATAAAGACAGAGATAAGAAAAGCCTTCATTGCTGGTGCAGGAAAGCTGCTGAAGACTGCAAGGACCCTCAAATACTGGAAACTGGGGATTGGCTTTTATGGAGTTGGGCTGGAGGTGGAGACTGGATCATGGTTTCAAGAGAGGACCAGAGGATCTTCAGTGCACAAGCAAAAGAAGAGAAGAAAGTTTATTTTGGGCTCGGAAGAAGAACACAGAAGCTAGTATTGGAGGGACATGCTGTCACTCTAGAGCCCAGTGCCATGTTGTGCAGGTGCCATGTTAAGTCTGGCAGAATCCATATGAGCAGCATCCATCAGAATGTAATTATCAGAAACCCAGGGCATCCAGAACGGTTTTCATATATTGGTTCCTGGATAAGAGTGGTTTGAATGTCTCCTCCTTGGCTTAAATAATGTGTTTGGAATCTTTTTGAATGGGCACTGGTAATTCAGGAGAGGCCATCTAATGCGAAGCCACCTGCATTGCCTCTGTCCTCAGAGGAGTAGCCCTTGACTTCTTTTGCACCATCTTTGTCTCTGCCTTACCAGGCACCCTGTCACCAACCTCAGTGCACCAGCAGTGGAGTGGGAGGAGCCAGATTCCCTGGACACTGAGTTCCACTCAGTGGGCCCCAATATGAGAGGAACCATGCAATGCATAGAACCTGAGTTCTGGACACCAAGTTCCAGGATGGTCCTCATATGAGAGGGACTGTGTGGTGCATGGAGTCTGAGTTGTGGGACACTGAATTCTGCTCAGCAGGTCCTGATACAAGAGGGACCGAGCAGCATGTGGAACCTGAGTTCTGGGACACTGAGTTCCAGGATGGTTCTTATACCTGGAATCACACAGTGCACGGAATCTGGGTCTCAAGACACCAAGTTCTGAGCAGATACTATATGGGAGGGGATGTGCAGCACATGGAGTCTGAGTCTGGAGATGCTGAGCTCTGGGCAGGTCCCAGTATAAGAGGGACCACGTGAAACACAGCAGCAGATGAGACAGCACCGCCCAATGTGGAGGAAGTGTCATCCCGCCTCCCAGTTTCTGTTTTGCCTCTCTGGGAAATAGTAGTGTCAGAACCTGGAGGGACAATTCAGACCATTTTCACTTACCTCCCCTTCAGATCCAGTGACTTGTATAACTGGAAAACTCAAAATCCCCTATTCTCTGAGCAGCCATGTGCTCTGATTAATTTGGTGGGATCAGTATTTAAGACTCACCACCCCAATTGGATTGACTGTCAGCCATTGCTCTATACTCTATTTACCTCAGAGAACAGAGAGACTATAGGAGGAGGTAGAAGACTGTGTAAAAGCCAAAGGGTCAGGAACACCACAAGAAGTTACAGATAGACTGACACATGTGCTGCCCCAGGAAGTGCTAAATTGGAATCCCAACACAGATGATGGGATTAAGAGCTGAAATGACCACCATGTGGCTTTATTGAAAGGACTTCATGTGGCAGCCCACCAACCCACAGATTTGCAAAGGGCAACAGAGGTATTCCAGGTGACCAATGAGAGCGCTTCTGCTTTCCTTGAGTGCCTGTGAGAAGTTTATTGCATTTTCACACTATATGACCCACTCCAGGCTGGAAATGCTCGCGTGGTGACCATGTCTTTTGTTATTCAATCAGTGCCTGACATTCACCATAAACTGCAGAGGTTGGACAGATTTGCTGAAATGACTATAGCTCAGTTAGTAGAGGTGGTTCAGAAGGCTTATAACAGTAGACAGGACAGAAAGTGGAAACAGAACTAACAGATAAGGGTGATGCTTGCAACCCCTCAGAAGGAAGCCCGGGCAGTGGCAAGGAGTAAAAAAGGGGATAGAAAGTAGTCCCACCAAGAAGGGAGTTATGTTCCAGTGGACCCAAACCAGTGTGCCCACTGCAAGGAGATGGAACATCCTAAGTGGGAGGGCCCAAAGGTGCTAAAGAAAGAAAAAGCAAGTGCTTATGGTGAATGCAGGGGAAGTTTCAGATTGATGGGGTCATGGGTCCCTGTCTCTTGGTCCCAGGAAACCAATGTTAACCGCGACTGTTGTGAGAAAGCCTGTTCAATTCCTGGTGGATACAGGAGCTGATGTATCTGTAGTCACCCAGCCAGTGGCTCCATTTCTAAACAAGAAAATAAATGTATCGGGTATAACTGGTCAAATGTCTTATTCTTTTTGCAAGCCTTGGCAGGTCTGGCTTGAACAACAAGTGGGTAGTCACTATTTTGTGCTTATGCCTGACTGTTGTTTCCCTCTTGTAGGCTGAGACTTACTTCACAAGCTGCAAGCTCAAATTTCTTTCACTCCCTCAAGAATCATCCTGACTACCAGAGAAGAGTTTCCCTCTCCTGAAGTTCACGTTATGGTTGTAACCTTTCCTTTACAGAAGGAATACCACCTCATGGAGCTAGACAAGACCCTTATTGGGTGACTCTGTATTCCCCACTTGGACTCAGCAATTTCCTCTGGCTCGGTAGAAAACAGTCCCTGCGATCTGGCAGCCCATGTTCCTCCCATAGTTGTAGAATTGGTGGGGCACGCTAAACCAGTATGCTTAAGACAATATCCTATGATGATGGAGACACAGAAGGGGATTAAACCCCACATACAGAGGTTACTTGAGGTGTGAATATTTTTAAAAAATGTCAATTTTCTCAGAATATGCCTTTCCTACTGGTCTAAAAATCTGGAACCAATGAATACAGACTGGTCTAGGATCTTAGGTCTGTGAATAATGTAGTTAGTACTCTTCACCCTACAGTTCCAAACCCCTATACCATGCTTAGCCTATTCCCACTTAGTGGAACTTGGTATATTGTATTAGCTTTGAAAAATTCCTTCTTTTGTATTCCTTTGTCAACATGTTCTCAAGAAATATTTGTTTTTGAGTGTGAGGAACCTGAGGGTAGATGAAAATGTCTGTTAACCTGGACAAGGTTCTCCCAAGGATTGAAGAACTCTTCGACATTATTTTGGGGAAACTGCCCAGACACATTATTCCTTTCATCCAAGAAAGTCCTGAAATTTCCTTATTACAGTATATAGATGATTTTCTTTTGGCCCCTGCAATGTATGAACTATGCCAAGAAAGGACAAAGAAGTTGTTGGGATTGCTCCAGGAAAAGGAGTATCAAGTTTCAATGAAAAAGGCTCATTTGTATGCAAACTGTTAAATTTCTGGGGTTTGTGTTGAAAAATCGAATCCAGGCCCTGTTAACTTTACGAATTCAGGCTACTCAGGGCCTGAGGGTACCTGTTACCAAAAAGGAATAGAGGGAGTTCCTGGAGACTATAGGATACTGTCAGCTTTGGGGTCTTTAATTTTGCATCAAGCCTCTGAATGAGCCCTTAAGAGAAGGAAATACCTTCTCACTGGAATGAATTCCTGAATGGCAGGTGGCCTTTGAGGACTTGAAAGAAAAACTGATAAGCACCCTTGCCCTAACACTACCTGAGATCACAAAACCTTTCCAATTATTTGTTAATGAGAACGATGGCATTGCTCAGGGTGTCCAAACACAAATTTTGGGACCTTGGAAGAGACCTGTGGTATACTTGTTGAAAAGACAGGACCCAGTGTCTTGATCACCCTCCTGCCTATGTTCCACTACTGCCACGGTGATATTAATAAGGAAGCAGACAAATTGACTCTGGGGCAAAATTTGAACGTGTTTGTAGCACACACAGTAGAGATTTTGTTAAGAGGACCTGGTGGTAAGTGACTCTCAGAACCAGATTAGCCCAGTATCTAGGGGCCTTGTTTGAGGATCCTAGACTCACCATTAGGACAATTCAAGCTCACCATTAGGACCATTCAAGCCATTAACCCTGACTGTCTTTCGCTTCCTCCTTGGAGCCAACTGAACATGACTGCACTGAAGTCATTGAGATGGTGTATTTGACTTGGCCAGATCTATAAAACACCCCCTTTCAGGACCCCAATTTGACTTTATTTTCTGATAGCAGCATCATGGTAATCAATGGGTTCTGAAGGACAGGGATGGCAGTTTTCACCTTGGATCAAATGGTCCGATCAGAGGCATTACCTCCTGGGACTTCCGCACAGTGGGCTGAGCTAATAGCACTTACATGGGCTCTGAATGGAAGGTAAGACATAAGGTGAATATTTAGACTGACTCTTGTTACATGTTTGCTACTGTATACCTGTGTGGCATCATCTACTAGGAGAGAGGCCCCTTGGCAGTGGGAGAAAAAGACATTAAAAACTCCCAAGACATTTTGAAACTGTTACAAACTGTCTGGTTGCCATCTAAGGTGGTGGTGATATACCATCCAGGACATTAAAAAGATGAGTCAGTGGAGACTCAAGGAAACTGGGTGGCCAACAAGGCTGTTAAACAAGCTGACTTGGGCCAGCAGCCTCATTCAGCTCACGTTTCAGTGGCCCCTTATTAAGCCACTCCACTATTCAAAGGAGGAACTTAATTGGGCAAAGACAGAGAGTGCCACTGAGGAAAATGGGTGGCAAGTTTTAGGAGGGAAGGTTTTTCTCCCCAAGGCTTTGGGACTTTATGTAACACAAGATCTATATGGCCACACTCACCTGGGAAAGACAGCCATGTCAAACTTGCTTGGTCATTATTTCTTTGTACTGAGACTTTGGACTTTGTGTGCCTCAGTGGCTTCTTATTGCAAACCCTGCACCCATAACAACCTGGTTGTGTGGCCTCAACAGCAGCTGGGTGTCTGAAGGCAAGGGACTTTGCAATTTGAAGATATTAAGGTTGACTTTACTGAACTAAAACCCATGAGTGGAAATGAAAGGTACCTGCTAGTCTTGTTCTGCACCTACTCTGGCTTGGTGGAGGCACTTCCCACTAGGACCGAAAACATCTAGGGAAGTGGTTAGAGCCATGATGGAATTGATTATACCCTAATATGGGCTTCCCATAATGGTGGGTTAAGATAATGGACCCTCTTTTGTGTGTCAAGTGACCCAAGTTCTGTCAAAGGCTTTGGGGGCTTGTCTGGAAGCTGCATATGGACTGTTGACCTCAGAGTTTGGGCCAGATGGAGAGACAAAACCAGACTCTAAAGAACACCTTGGCAAAACTCTGCCAAGAAACAGGAGCTAATAGGATTGTAATGCTTCCTATTGATCTCCTAAGATCACAGTGCACCCCATAACAGGATTGGTTCGCTCCC
>RJWM01005759.1:0-88596 GCA_004363535.1 Dasyprocta punctata | reverse complement strand
TAATTTTCTTTTTTAGTTGGGTCTTTCTCTGGTTTTGGTATTAGGGTAATACTTGCTTCCAGGAATGAGTTAGGAAGACTTGCTTTCCTTTCAATTTCATTGAAGAGTTTGAGGAGTGTTGACATTAAGTCTTCCCTAAATTTCTTGTAAAATTCAGCCGTGAATCCATCAGGACATGGGCTTTTCTTTGTTGGTAAGGTTCTAATTACATTTTCAATTTCATTAGCTGAAACTGGGCTATTCAGCAGTTTTACATCTTCTTGATTCTGCTTTGGTAATTTATAGGTTTCTAGGAATCTGTCTATTTCTTCTGTGTTATCAAAGTTATGGGAGTAAAGGTTTTCAAATCAGTTATTGATGATCTTCTGTATTTCCACCGGGTCTGTAGTGATTTCACCCTTTTCATTTCTTATTGCATGGATTTGAGTATTTCCTTTGCTCTTTTTGATGGCTGAGGGTTTTTCAATTTTATTTATTCTTTTAAAGAACCAACTCTTCAATTCATTAATTCTTTGTATTGCTTTCTTAGTTTCAATTGCATTAATTTCTGCTCTGATCTGGATAATTTCCTCCCTTCTTTGGGCTTGAGTTACTCTTCTTTTTCTAGAAGTTTAAGGTGCATCATTAAGTTGTCTATGTGTATTGTTTCCAGGTTACTGATGTGGGAGTTTAGTGTTATAAATTTCCCTCTTAGACCTGCTTTCTTTGGGTCCCACAGGTTCTAGTAATTTGTATTTGAATTTTTGTTGAATTGTAGATATTAATTTTTTCTTTAATTTGTTCTGTGCTCCATTGACTGTTTAGAATAGTATTATTTAATTTTCATGTGTTTATGAGTTTCTTGTGGTGTTTTTTGTCATTTATTTCCAATTTCATTGCACTATGGTCAGGTAATATGCATGGAATTATTTCAGTTCCTTTGCATTTACTTAAGCAAATTCTGTGGATTAGTATATAATCTATTTCAGAGAATGACCCACGTGAAGCTGAGAAGAATGTGTATTCTGATGTTGATGGGTGGAATACTCAGTACACATTTACTAGGTCCATTTGTTTACAAGTTCAATTCAGTGATGTTTTTTCTTTGCTGATTTTTTGTTTAGTTGATCTGTCTCTTTGTGACAATGGGGTGTTAAGATCCCCCGTTATAAATGTATTATTTTTTATTTGGTTTTTCATGTCTATTAATAGTTGTCTTACATAGTTGGGTGCTCCTATATTTGGTGCATATATGTTTATGATTTTTATCTCTTCCTCTTGAAGTTTTCCCCTAACAAGTATATAGTGACCTTCTTTATCTCTTCTGATAATTCTCAGTTTGAAGTTTCACATTGTCTGCAAACATTATAGCTACCCCTGCTTTTTTCTGGGTTCCTTTTGCATGGAGTATTGCTTTCCATCCTTTGATTTTTAGTCTGTGAGTTTCCTTTTGAGTTAAATGTGTTTCTTGTACACAGCATATTGTTGGATTTTGTTTCTTAACCTACTCTGTTAGTCTGTTTCTTTTTATTGGTGAGTTGAGACCATTTGCATTGATTGATATAACTGATATGTACTGACTCATCCTTGTGATGCTATCTTTCTGTTGTTGGTCTTCTACATTTTCTGTTTGTTTACCCTACTTAGTGGCTTCCTTTTGCTGTTGTTCTTAAGATTGTAGTTATATTTGTCTCTTTCTAGAGTGTCTTTCAGTACTCTTTGTAGTGTTGGTTTGGTGGCCATGAATTTCTTCAGTTGTTCTTTGTCATGAAAGTACCTTATTTCTCCATCAATTTTTAAAGACAGTTTTGCAGGATACATCAATCTGAGTTGAAAGTTGTTTTCTTTCAGGTTTGGAAATACTTCGCTTCAAGCTCTTCTTGACTTGAAGGTTTATGTTGAGAAGTCTTCCTTGATTCTGATAGGCTTTCCTTCATAGATGTTCTGTTTCTTTTCTCTGACAGGTTTTAGTATTGTGTTCTTATGCTGAATTTCTGATACCCTAATTATTATATGTCTGGGTGAAGATTTATTTTGGTTATGGTTAATTGGGGTTCTGTATGCCTCACTTATGTGTATATCAGATTCTCTTCCCATGTTTGGAATATTTTCTTCTATTATTTCTGCAGATAGTCTTCATAGGTCATTTGTTTTGCCCCCTGCTTTTTCATTGACACCTCTCATATTGTTTCTCTTGGCATCATTTTGCAGCTGTTGAATTGTTGTTTCCTGGTTCCTTGTTATTCTTAAGAGATCTTTTCTTTCATGATCATATGCTTCTATGCTCTCTTCAAAGTCTAAATCTCTATCTTCAGCTTCATTCAAGTGGTTTTGCCAACTTTTCTTGGAATTTTTAATTTCTTGTATTTCCCTTTGAATCTATTTCATGCATTCTATTTGTCTTATTCTGTTCCTTCAATGTTTCCATCATTTTCTTATGTTCTTCTATTTTTTATCTTGATCTTCCTTAGATACACACAGCATTTCTTTCATGATTGTCATTTCATTTTTTAGCTGAGAGATTATTTCTGATCTGATTTCCTCTATAACTTCATGAAGTTATTTCTTTACTTCAGTTGCTACAATTTCATAATATTCAGTTGTGTGATTCCCAGTGACTTCCATTTTGGTGTCTCTCGGGTTTGTTATTAGTAGGCTGCGGGACTGAGCCTGCATCTTGCTCGTTTTGTATTTTCTTGTGGGACCTGTGGGGATGGCCAGGCAGCCTCCTGATGGATTGCACTTAAACACTGTGCTGGGTACTGCTCAATCCTCCAATGTCCCTGTGGCCAGCTGAGGCACACCCCAAGACTGCAACACTGGACCCTTGTGCTCTGTGATCTGTGTGGCTGGTCCTGTGTTCCCTGATGTATTTTTTTGGGTTGCTCTGTGATGTTGGCTGGACAAATTTTGTGTCCTCCCTGCAGCTAGGAAGGGCACACCTGGAGCTTGTCACCAGGGCCAAGAACCTGGCTATGTGGAGTTCAGAACCTCTGCAACCCAGGTGTGTAGCAGAGATTCACCTCTGGGATATGGTGCTGGAGCCTTGTGCCTGACTGGGTGGAGTTCAGAATCTACAGGACCTAGGCATCTAGGCCAAGTGCACCCTGGAGTACGGCTTCACCAGGACACTGCATCTGGCCTTGAGGAGTTCAGAGCCTCTGGAGCACGGAGTAAGCTTGAGGTCACCCCCAATGTATGGTGCTTGGGTCTTGCTCTTGGCTGGGCAGAGTTCACAATCTCTAGGACCTACTGAATGGCCACAGCCCTGACCAACGAAGCCTGTGTCTTGTGTTCTAATGGGCAAAGCTCAAATTCTCCTAGGCTCTGCAGCTATTCTGGCCACTCCCTGATGAGGGGTCTGGGGCTCTGGGCTGGACTGGGCTTGGTACCTCTGTGTCTTATGAAGCTGGCGGGAGTTCACCTGATGGATTGCGCTGGGGCACTGGGCATGTCAGGGCTCCATCCTCTGTGCAGCTAGTGAGGACACACTCCCAGAGTTAAGAATATTAAAATTAATTGTTGAAAGAGAAAACGGTTCATAGAAATCAAGAGAGGACAGAGTTTCAAAGCAAAGAGTGAACATTTTTGCTTCTAAAGAAATAAATGCGATACACACTTAAAATTATTTGAGTCCAAATTTTCTTGTCAGTTTCCTTGAGTGGACATTTCATCATAAGTAAGCACTAAAATTAGATTTCAGTAAGAGAGAGTGTAAATTACATTTTGCAAACTATGACTATGAGAGGAGTAAATGAGATAAGGTGATAACTAAAAGGCAATGAAGGATAGAAGAGGAATGTTTTCAAACTAAAGGAATGCATACAATTAAAGGAATTGAGAAACAGGATAATTAATTTATATCCCTTGGAGGAAAAAAGAAGAGATTAGACACAAAACTCAGGCTGCTGATAACATTTTAATAACAAAATGGATAGTACATTTTTATCTCTTCTGCAAGATGAAAGTGTATATAAAGTGCTGACAAATATGTACATAAGAAGACTATATGTCAGAAAATTTCTACATATAGTCTTCCTATGTACATATTTGTCAGCATTTTAATATAAAAACAGTAGATATCTTGCCTCTGGTTAAAGAGTAAAGAAAATGCAAACTGACATGGAGTTTCACATGTACAAATTGGACATAACACCTGAGAGTCAACAGGGAAGTGGTATTGTATCATTGGAAAAACTGCACTGCAACCAAATAGCAAAAGACTCAATAGGTTCAAAAGAAAAATATAAGGTTCTCAGAAGCTTTCAGAGTTGGCATGAATCAAAGCAAGTGGGTACACTACCACATCACTTACCACATGAGCATTACCCAAGAAGGTGGCCTAACTTTTTTCAAGAGAACAAGCAAGAAAAGCAATGATAAAAACTTTCAAAACAAGATAATAGAGAAACAATGGTTGATACAATTTTTATTGGTATTTTTAAAGTAGTTGGTCAAGTTACAAGCTGTAGGCATGAAAAATGGATACAACGATATAAGCACAAACCTTTCTTTTCAATGAATTAATAATAGTGTATCTTAAATATCATATATATGTATGATTTTTTTCCATTTCCTTTCCTTCTTTTCTCTTTTACCCCATCCCTGTCTCTCCTTCCTTTTGAACAGTTTCCTTCCATTTCATAATATCTATTATAAATTTTGAATCTTACTTTCTCTTTCAGTATCTTACACTAGACAGACAATGCAATGTTTATACATGCATGTCTGTTTTATTTCACTTATTAATATAGTTTTGAGTTGCATCCATTTACCTATAAAAGTCTCAACTTGGTCCTTCTTTATGACTGAGTAGCATGCCATTAAATAAAAATACCACATCTCTTCTGTCTATTTTTTCAGTGATTTAGCTTATTTCCAAGATTTAGCTATTATAAATTGTAATGCTATAAAAACGAGTGCACATATATCACTGTAGCATGATAATTTCAATTTTGGGGGGAAAATACCCAAAAGGGGAATAGTTGGATTGAATGGGACCTCTAATCCTAGTCTTTTGAGGAAACTCCACCTTGATTTCCACAGTGGTTGTACCGGTGTATACTCCCACCAACAGTAGAATAGGGTTCTTTTTGCCTCACACCCACATCAGCATTAGTTATTTGTTGATTTCTTGATGGTAGTCATTCTTTCTGGTGTGAGATGAAATCTCAATGTTGTTTTAACTTTCATCTCTCAAATGACCAATAATGATAAATGTGTTTTCATATATTTAGCTGTCATTTGTATTTCTTCATCTAAGACGTGCATATTGATCTTAGATGTTCATTTTTGGATTGGGTCTTTCAGATTGGGAGGTTTAATTTTTTTCAATTCTTTGTATGTTCCAGATATAAGTTCTTTGTCTGAGGGACAATTAGCTATAATTTTTTCCCTCTCTGTGGGTTGTCTTTTCACTCTATTGGTAATTTATTTTGATGTGTCAAATCTTTTCAATAAGATGAGATCCCAGCTGTTGATTCTTCGAAGTGTTTCCCATGCGGTCTAGATTTTGGTCATGAACTCTCTGTCTACCTCTATGTTTTCAAGATTTCTACATACTTTCTCTTTCAGTAGATTTAGTGTTTCTGTTTTAATATTTGGATCTTTGATCCATTGTGACTTTAGTTTAGTATATGGTGATAGACATGCATCTAGTTTTAGAACTGGCATGCAGAAAGTCAGTTTTCTCAGCACCATTTATTAAAGAGGCAATCTTTCTTCCAATGAACATGTTTGGCCCCTTTGTGAAAGATAAGTTGGCTGAACGTGTTCATAGATGTGCCTGCATCTTCTAATCTATTCTACTGGTCCTCAGGTCTGATTTTTTTGCTAGTACCATGCTGATTTTGTAGTGTAATTTCTCTAGCCTTGCTTTTGTTGCCCAGAATTACTTTTGCTGTTTTAGGTCTCTTCTGGATCCAAGTGAATTTTAGGAATGCTTTCTCTAGATCTGTGAGATATGCCAATGGTATTTTGATCAGGGTTACATTAAATCTATATAACAATTTTGGGAGTATTGCCGTTTTCACTATGTTGGTTCTTCCTATCCACGAGCAATGGATATCTTTCCATTTTCTCATATCCTCTCCAATCTCCTTTTCCAGAGTACTGTAATTTTCAATGTATATCTCTTTAACTTCCTTTGTTAGATTGATTTTTAAATATTTTATTTTTGTGGATGTTGTTGTGAAGGGTGTGGTTTCTCTAATTTGTCTCTCAGGGAGTTTGCTATTTGTGTACAAGGACACTTTAAATTTTTGAGTGTTGACTTTGTATCCAGCTACACTACCAAATTTGCTTGTTAACTCTAGGAGTCTTGGTAGAGTTTTTGAGGCCTTCCATGTAGAGTATCATCTCATGTGTGAATAATGATAATTTAACTTCTTTCTTTCCTCTCCTCATTGCTTTTATTTCTCTCTCTTGTCTAATTGCTCTGGCTAATGTTTCCAGAACTATATTGAATAGGAGTGGTGATAGTGAACTTCCTTGTTTTGTTCCTTTTATTAGATTGAAAATTTCAGTTTTTGTCCATTTCATATGATGTTAGCTTTTGAGTTGTCATTGATGGCTTTTGTAGGTTGAGGTAAAGGCCATCTGTTCTGGCTTTCTGCTTTTTATTTTTAATGAATGAGTGTTCTGTTTTGTCAAAAGCTTTTCCACATCTATTGAGATGATCGTGTGTTTTTTGTCTTCGGCTCTGTTGATATGATGTATTACATCTATTGAATTGCGTATGTTGAACCATCCCTACATTTCTGGGATTTATCCTAATTCATCATGGTGTATAATCTTCTTGATGATTTGCTGTATTCTGTTTGCTAGTATCTTATTAAAGATTTTTGCTTCTATGTTCACTAGGGAGACTGGAGGCTTAGCTTTGCAGAGATAGCTCCTTAAGTAGACAGAAAATTCTTAGATTGGATATAGTTCTGAGTCAATAGGCAATAGTCTTGCCAGCTGAGAGACTGTATCTTGCTCTTGAATTGAGGTTCTCTCTGGTACACAACAAACTTACAACTGGTATATGAAAAGATGCTGAAATTTCTGGAGCCAAATGGCTGTTTGTCCACTTGAATTTAATTATGTTTTCCCTAAGTCTGATTAGGATCAAGAGAGAAATATATTTGGAACAACTGACACTTATCTCTACTGCTCTCAAGGTGGAAATCGATTAAAAATGAGGCTTCAGAAAGAAGATATGTAATGATCCTATATGGCTCAGATAACAGTGTGCATTTCTATAATATAATCACAGAAGTCAACTTTTAACAAAAGTTGATCAGTGTTTTAACTGTTTTTAAAAGATAAGTACAAAGTTATATCTTTCAGAATGCCTCCTACTGGCTAGACTGTGTGTTTTAAAAAATATTATTTTGGAAAATTATGTTTGTCATCTATAAACTTATGACACAAAAAACTCATTTTCATAGGAGGAGAGTGACTGAGTTATAGTGTAGCATCATGATCTTTTGTACATAATTAAGGGATTTGAGCTAGTACAATTTAGAGTCATTGGGAAACTGAAATTAATAAAGTTTTACTAATATGCATGTAGATACTTAACTAAATTTTCCAATCAAAAGAATGGATGTAAGATGGAAAGTCTCAAGAGTAAGAGCTTTAAATGAGAGTGTCATGAGGCATAAATAACAACTGAATAGGTAGATAGAATAAAATAAATAAATAAGGAATAATGAAATGCTTTCTCTAAAGACCAGAATGGTGAAAACCTTAATAGATTATAGTTATTAAATGAATCAGGAAATATAGAAAATAATTTTTGAAGATGCAGTCCAAGACATTTAAAGAAAAAATGTCTAAATAAACACTTTGTCCTTCAGAAAGAAAGAGATAATAAAGATAAAACCTGATGTTAATAACAGTAGAGAAATCAAAATTTGCTCGGTGCAACTTCCTTAACATTTAAAATATAGTTAGACTTTTGGGTAATTAGATTGAATGAATTACTGTAGGGAAATCAGATATACATATTTCAAAGATGATAATATGTTCTTAAACATCAATATGTAGAAATTGTTTTAATCAGAATGACTAACTGAATTAAGCTCCTACCTTTAACAACTGTAAATTATACAAAGGACAGGAAAATTTGTTTTCTCCTCATTGGCCAACACAACTCTTAAGACCATAATCTTTGAGAGAAGGAAAACAAATGGTTTTTTGACCATGATTTTCACAGCTCAATTCTTAGAATAAATTTTCAGGCTGATGTGGAAGAACAGAATACCAAACAGATTCTCCTGACCTTCTTGAGTGGAAGAAATGGAGTTTGAATATCCACAGATTAGGAAGGCCAAGTAAGCCTACATTCGCAAGCAAATATGACAGAAAGGAAATTTGAGAGAGAGGGAGAACTTAAAAGATGTGCAGAGCATTGTATGTATCTCTCTAAATATTGACTGTTGCTCATTCATGAAGGATCATATCAAGATCAGACAGAGACTATTAGAAGAGAACAAAGAGAATAATTGCTATAGGAGCACATGGGACTAGGAAGGCTTATGTTTCTGAATGACTAAAGCAGAAAATTCTTCTAATACATGGGTAAATGAATATTATTGAAGGATGATGCAGGCTTCCTAACAAAGACTAAAAGCAAGCATAAAAAAGATAGAGTTATTTCCAAGTAACAAATGAAGCCTAGGATAAAATCCAGTAATGTATTTTAAAAAAACAAACAAAAATACTTTTAGACCTGAAAACATAGCATTTGCATCATCTAGCATTCAGTAAAATAATAAACTTGAAGGCAAAGCAAGATGAAAACAATGACTCGTAATGAGAAAGCTGAAATAGAAACCCACCCATAATTTACACAAATAATTGAATTAGTAACAGTAACACAGGTAAAATAAGATCAGTAATAATGACAATGACTTACTTTTAATTGGGTTTTAACTATTTATAAGTATTAGGCTGAATGATTATCACTCATTATTCTATACCATCATTGCAAATAATCCCTTCAGATACAGTGATTTTCCCATTTTATATTGCATGGAGATGTATTGATTGGCTAGAAAATCTGGTCAATTATGAAAAAGGACAAAATAACTAAATCTGCAATTTAGCTGACTGAACTATCACATTTTTATTTTTATATGGTATTTTGACATTAAAAAGTTACAGTTATTCATTAATATCAATAATTTTGTAGAGTCATTTGAATGAAAGTAAATGTCAAGTCACAAGCATGTCATCATCAAGACCTGATGCTCCAAGACTTAACCAATTTGAAACATTATGTTTCTTAACTTCAAAGGACCTCAGATACCACAGTACAATGATACTTTGTTGGGTATTGAAAAGTAGCATCTTTTTTTTTTTTGTACCCATCACAAAGCAAAACTCTCCAATGTCAAAAATATAAAGATTAAATCTGTAATTTTGGTTAATTAAAAACTCAGCAAAAAGCAAAATAATCTATTGACAAACAAAAACTTCAGAAACTTTGTGATTCATTTGGAAAAAGTAGTGATTAATAAGACTCAGCACTGAAAAGAAAAAGTCACAGTTATTACACTGAAGCAATACAAACTTGTATGAGACTGAGAATATAAAATGCCAGACCTTACATCAAGTGGCTTCTCAATCATCTGTGTAAATCAAATAAAGCACACACACAAACACATATCAAGGGTATTTAGAGAGGAAAAAGATGGAATGAAACAGATTAGAGGTAAAATTAATGTTGCAACTTAAATAGCTATTAAAATGTGTTCTTAATTGTTTCTCCTTACTTTTTACTTTTATTTAGAATACTAATATTACTGATGTCAAGTAAATTTTGTGTTGATAAACTCAACACCAATCTTAGATGTTTTTAAAATGTCAGTACATATCATTTGGTTTACTCTTTAGTAAGCCATCAGAATTTCAAAATACGAAAATTTCCACTGAAAAATGAATACATGTAAGTTTGAACTAATACATTACATAAATAATAATAAAATATGAATGTAGGCTTTCAATATTTATAATGGAAAAATAGTATCTCTTTATTATTTAACCTAACCATAAATTTTAATTCCTTGGAATGATTCTAGATATTTGCTTTCAATTTTTATAAAAAGTTAATTTATTCTTAATAAAAATAAAAATATATAACAAACAAGTGAAATTACTTTATTTAAAAAGTCATTCATTAACTCAAGACTTTATTTTTTTAATTTATTTTTTATTTTTTGTACCGAGGATTGAACTGACAACTTCGTGCCTGCCAGGCAGGCCCTTAGACCACTGAGCTAAATCCCCGGTCCTATTTTTTGAGACAGGATCTCACTATGCAGTTCAGGCAGGCCTTGAACTCATCTTGTAGCCCAGGCTAGTCTCAAATTCACAATGATCCTCCTGCCTCAGCCTCCAGAGTGCTGGGATTAAAGGCGTGCACCACCACGCCCGGCTTCAAGACTTTAATAAAGACAACCTTCTCAGAAAAACTCATACAATGTTAATACCCTCTAATGTGTATTTTCCAAAACAATATTTTCATTACATTAATGGATAGTTGAAGATAGTTGATATAAACTTGGAAAACAATTTCTAATGTTTAGAATATTTGTTGACATTTTTAGTACTGCAACAGTAATAAATAACAAATCTTCCTGAACAATGCAGAAATATTGCTCGTAGGTTTGGCACACAGCAGGAGGCATTAGCAGGTGCTCCTTCCTGAGATTTCCAGGCTGTAGGCAATGAACTATTGTTTGATAATAGCAAGATAAAGATTTGCATGTTAAGAGCTTAAAACTTAAAAGCAAATAATGTGAAGTGTCTCAAACAAATAAATGCGAAGCAGAACAATAAAACAACTAGTACCCACAACCAGTAACAAAATCTATTTAACTTTTTATTATGTCCTTTCTTATGTATAACTTTACTAAATATAGACATTAACCTAGTTACTAGTATATTTGTGTGTGCCAAAACACAATGTAAGTTATACAATAAACTTCATAACCTTAACAGTTCCCTTATAAAACTGGCTCTCAACCCAACTGTTGTAGTCAGGGTTTACAAGGGAAAAGATTTAATGCAGGACATACAATTTATAGGATTATTTTATACTATTCACCCAAAGAATCAAATACAAAAGAATGAGGGAGATCTGTCCACACACTAGAGAGCCAAAGAATCCAGGTGAGGGCCTGGATTCCTTGGTAGTGTCCTGCATGAGTCCAGCTGAAGACCTAGAGCTCATGGCAATATCTTTCACAAGTCAAACTAGAGGACATAAGCTCACAACAATGTCTCATGCAAATCTATATCAAGGATCTGCAGTGGGAAGGTCCAAAGGTCAGTGGTGGAAGCTAGAAAGTCTGTGCCACCAGGATGAAGGATCTGTGCCAGTGGTTTGAAAGGTCTGCACTGGAGCTAGGAAGCAATGCTCAAATTAAAGACCAGAGCTCCCCCAAACAGAACCACAGCCATGCTCAGCAACCGGAAGGACCTGAGCTCCTCCAGTGAAGAGAATAGCTGAGTTCATATCAGGAAATCCAGCATGATAACCTTCTCCAGGAGAATCAATGGCACCCCATCTCCCCCTCCAATTCTGCTTTTATGCTGTTGCTAACAATTCTCAGGTAGGTCTTCCTGTGCCACACTGATTCAGTTCAGCGGGGTGTTACAAGTTGACCATTAGTTAATCCACCACGTCAACTATAGCATGTGCTATTTCCAACCCACAATTAAAGTATAAAACCTGATATGTATGAATAGATTTAACACACTTGAATACTGAGTTGAATTGATATTTACAATTGAAATTAAATGTGGGCATCAATCACCCCATGCTACTTTTGCAGTTTTCAACAATCATTGGAAACTATTCATTTCCCAGAAATTCACCAAGACCTGGTATATATATTGCTAGACAAGATCAACAAATATTAAATCCTGTATCCTTAATTACAGAGGATTATCCCTTAATTACAGAGGTTATCCCTTTGGATAATCAAGAATTTTAATTACTTAAGACTATTTTATTGAGGTCATTTTTGAACTAAACTTTTGACAGTAAAGGAATTGTTTTGAAGAAGGCAAAGAAAAACAATTTTAGTTAGATGAATAGAACAGATATAATTCATGATGAAATAGAGGGCGTAAACTAAGACTACAGAATAAACCAGGCTAGTAACAAGAAATAACTCTGCAGAGGAGAAAGAAATAAGTTTGAATGATACCCGAACTACTCTTCCTCTATCTCCTTCAAGCAAAAGTCCTTATTCAGCTTCTTTTTAAAACTTCAGCTTATAATTCTCCACCTCTGTCTTTCACAATATTTTAGAAAGAATTCCTGGTCATTCCAAATAATCAGAATTTTAATAACCAGAATATTACCTAGCAAATCAAATACGTATTATTAATTTTCACCTATTTTTTTTTTTTCCCGGCACCAGGGATCAAACTCACAACTTCAGGCCTGCCAGACAGGTGCTTAAGCCACTGAGCCAAACTCCTGGCCCTAGTTTTTTGAGGCAGGGTCGCATTATGTAGCTCAGGCTGGCCTTGTGCTCACGTTGTAGTCCAAGCCAGCCTCGAACTCACAACACTCTTCCTACCTCAGCCTCCCGAGTGTTGGGATTAAAGGCATGCGACACCACGCCCGGCTCTCACCTATGTTTTTGATAAGAAGTTATCACCAAGTTGCCTTATCTTGTTTCAAATGCTACTCCCACCTAATACCTTTGTCTTTTCTGTTACAGTAATTTTGATTTCTAAAACATTTCTTTGATTTTTTTAAGTGTTTCTGTCTCTTCTTACTATACTCTTCTTATGTTTGCCTGTTTCTTTCATTAGCACTTTAATATATTTGTCATACTTCTAAATTCTCTTGCAGAAATTTAAAAATATATAGATACCTGCAGATGGTTCTGATGATTACATTACCTTTTAAAACTGAGTTGTTTCTTATTTTTTCACATAATTTCTCTCTCTCTCTCTCTCTCTCTCTATATATATATATATATATATATATATATAATTTTATTGAACAAAGGTAAAACAAAAACTAAATAATAGGAGACTAACAATGGTTAATACATTGCATATGGTCATCCTCAAAGTAGTACTCAGAGTAGAAGATATGGGCATAAACAATTCTCCAATCGTGATTAGCATGAACATTTTCAGTGAACTAAGAGACACTAATAATATAACTACCTTGCCCTTTTCTCCCTTTTCCCTTTCTTTCTTTCCCCTTTCCCCCCCTCCTAATTACTTTTTCCTTTTACAATATCTATTGTATATTCTATATTTTATTTATTCTTTCAATTCCTCACACCAGGGAGATAACACAATGTTTACACATGTGTCTGATTTATTTCACTTATGAGTATGGTCTCAAGTTGCATCCACTTATCTGTAAATGTCTAATTTGTATATTTTTAAATGTTGTCATTGAAAGCCACATGTATTACCTTTGTTGTTATCACCAGAGATAAATAGGTAGTGTATTTTTATTAATCTGGTTTTTAATTTTATGACTATAAGTATAGTCATTGATTTTCTACTTCTCTTCTTTTCCCCCAAGCTATCGCTGATTATCCCTGACAAAGAGATATTTAGCTTAAACTTTAATCAAAACTTTATCTCTCCTCTGATATTCCATTTATCTTTTCTCATAGTCACTATGAGAAAGTTCAATTTTTCTCTGTTACACACTGGAAACCAGGAAGGAGTATTTTATACCTCAGGTGAGAAAAGGGAAGGCAAAACATTTTGAAGGTTAACACTAACTGAAATTTAAGAAAAAATTGAAAGATGGAATTTATTTTCTTTGTCACAGCTAAGTGACTTCTTAATGTTTAAGGATTAATTACTTTTACTTTTTAGATCTTTTTTTATTATTATACAGATCACACTTTTAGTTGCAAAAGGATTTTACATGTTAAGTGATCACTGAAAGAAAATTTTTAATCAAACTCTGTACCAGTATCCTGGAGATAACAACTGAGGTATCCAAGGTCAGAAGCAAGGAACCAAGAAAAAGTTGCGTGGGTATTAACAAAAGTTTAGATCATAGATTGAGTATATAACCAGGAAAAGAAAAAAACTTCAAGGAGTGAATGAATTGGGAATAAGTACTTTGAAGTCAATCTCTTCCCCATTTCAGAGACCGCGATTGCTCTACTACAAGCAGAAGTGAGGGGGCAGAGTGGCTGTTTGTATAAGTAAGGTGACAACTTTGTGGCAAAGGATGAGGAATGAACCTGAGTGAATGAGTGGAAGACTCCCACTAAAAATTACTGAAAATGTGTAAGAAAAAAATCAGAGTTAAAAAATTTTACTTCAAGTCATGAGCTCTTAGTTAAGTCAGACATTGTCACTTGTTTTGGAACTCAATCTATTATAGAATACATAAGTAGTTAGATTTAAACTTGAAATAGCCACATACATTATAACAGCAGAATACTTTATATTTCTAGCATACAGATTATATAAAATCATGGCACTAGAAACATATTCAAGTCTCAGCAAAATTCATCCTTAAATAAAAGTATTTCTTGACAAAATTCTCAATTATATGTCAAACTAAGGCTTTTATGTCTCTTCTTATGTTTTAAGGTAACAATCCTTAATAAAACATATTTGATGTCAATATGAATATGCATTTTTGCACTTTGTTTTAGGTGATTATTTTGTTGATTTAACCATTTTTCAAGTAGACATTTTAATCCAAACCATTAAAAGCCAATCATTTCATGTTAAAACTAAACCAAATATCAAAGATTATATTGATTATATTAGCTTTATTAGGTAATGTAATTGTGTTTTATAAACCAATGTCTATTTAATTTCAGAGGTTAATGTAGTAAGTACAAACATCCTAGATAAAAATTTTCTAGTGTACAGTTTAATGTGTAATAACATATTGCTGTGTGTGCACCCATGTGAGGGATATGTGGTTGCCATTTTACCTTCAAAGAAAAAAATCAAATGTTTCCATATTTGATCACAAAGAAGACAAATTGGACTAACAATATTTCTTCAAATTGAATATTGATTAAAAATAAACTGAATCCAACATATCATGTGTTCTGGTGTTCTTATGTGATTCAAAACATCTAAAATAATATAAAGGAAAGCAAAAAAAAAAAAAGCTAAACAATCTAATCATGAAAAAGTTGCAGACCATAAATGTGTGAATTTATACAGTAGTATTTCGGTCCACAAACGCTTCTGTTTGAGAGAAATTCGGTGCACGAACAGAAGCGTTCTACAGTCTTTTGTTTCCTTTCACTAGCTTCATATCAGGTGACAAGCACGACCATGGCCATCTCTCCCACGTACAGGAGGGTGGCATCATCTCCAGAATCGCGGAAGGAATGCAGTTTGTGAACTTTGCTACCGCACTATATTAAAATACTTCATGGAGACGATATTAAAAACTCCATCAGATTACTCTTAGATATGATAAGGAAATTTAGATAAGTGATAGAATAAAAAAGAAAAACACAAAAAAGTCAATAGCTTTCCTTAAGAAACCAAGGCAAAAGGAGCCAGGAAAACAGTTCTACCACAGTAACTTCAAAAAATAAAATTATATATATAGGAATCAATCAAAATATTGAAAGATGTCTATAGCAAAAATTACACAACAATGATGAAAAACATTAAAAAGATAGTAGAAAACAGAAAGACTTTCCTTGTTTATGGATCAGTAAGAGCAACATTTTAAAAATGGCCATATTATCAAAAGTGAGCTATGAATTCAGTGGTATCCCTAATAAAGCACCAGCAACGTTCTACACAGAACTAAAAAAAGCAATCCTAAAATTCATATAAATGCATAAAATACCCAGGAGAGTCAAAGCAACTCTGAGCAAAAGCAAAAGAGCAAGTCTGGAGGCATTACAGTATTGAATTTCAAGTGATACTACAACATCAAAAGGGAAAGAAAACCCACACTGACACAAAATTAGATATACAGTCCTATGGAATAGAACAGAGGACAAAGAAATAAACACATGCATTTACATCTGTCTGATATGTGCTTGACAAAGGGACCAAAATCATACACTACACAATAAGCTTCAACAAATGAAGCAGGGAAGCCTGGGTGACCAAACGCTGAAGACTGAAAATAATTTCTCATCTCTCCATGTAATAAAATCAAATGAAAATGGTTTCACCTCCTCAGTATAGGACTGGAAACCTTGTAAGCTCTGAAACAGAACAGAGAAACTACTTGAAGCCACAGGTACAGGGAAAGATTTCCTGAAAAGACCCCCACAACACAGGACATACTAAGAATCAACAAATGAGACTATATCAAATGGAAAAGATTTGCACAATAAAGGAAAAGAAACAAATAAACAATCAACAGAGTGAACAGACAGCCTAATATGTTAGTCCCATGGAAGTGCTAAGGAAATGTTGTATCCAAATTGACAACCACATCACAGAAACAAATCTACATTATGAAGAGAAAATGTTGCTCTTTGGAAACTACCTAATAATCTTCCCTGCAGGAACGTTTCTTTATACCATTTTTCTGTCAACTGATACTGTGATGAGTAAAAACTTCTATATTTCTTGTTCCTATAATTTTTTGAAATAGTTACCTTTTGAAACATTTGTAATAATTGTGTCAATATTGAATAGTCATTGTAGCATACATCAATCTTTGTAGCTGATTACTAGCAATTGCTCTGATAGTATCTCCCCCTAACTCTTGTCTGCTCTTACTGACTTAGAGACAATTGAAATTCTTCGCTTCTACCTAGCATATTTACTCCTTGTCCCCATGAGGATTCGAAAACACCTACAGCAGGCAGAATCTTGTTCTTTTCAACCTTTTCCTTTTCTTCTCAAATCCAAAACTGTGACTATAATGTCACTTTTGTTCCATTTGGAGTTGTTTTGTAATAAAAGATTAGATACTTTTTTCTCCAGTGGCAGTACAGTTGACAGAAGCACTTTAACTTAACATTGTTGTTCCTGTGCTGTGACGGTGTAAGGAGGCTGGGTTGAACTATTTACATAGTCACCTCATGTATATACAACTTCCATGCATGGTAAGAGCTGTGTCAGTATTGGCTGAGTGCTCTGTGGTGTTCTGACTTCACTTTCTCACTTCAGTCATGCCCTGAGCTCTTTTCCTTTCTACAATTTTTCTTCTCATAATGCTAAAAATCAAAACTCACAATTACTAAGTGAGTTTGAAATTATACTCTGGACAGTAATGACTGGTGCTTCCCTACCTCCACAACAAGCTGAACAGGGTTTTCATGTTGGAATGTGAAAACACCACACTATGTAAGTGCAAAAATAAAATCAAAGTCTTCCCAAGAGGTCAGACTTGGTGAGAGGCGATACTCATAAAGTGCCTAGGAGGATGAATTCTCCCCCCAGGTTCTGTACTCTCCTACTCCATTTCTCCTAACACACCACAGAACACATTTTTTTTTTGTGGAATCTGGTATTTTCCTCATAATCATTTTTTAACCTATTTGACTATTTTTGTTATTTACTCCAATATTTCTAACATTTTCAGAAATACTTTATATTTTATTTTAATTAAGTTTTAGGACAGATTTGATAGAAATGAATCTGATATTAAATGTAAATTGTCAAACTCCTATTCATAGTTTTAACCTAGGACTGTTTATTTTGCATGCTATGTGTGAGACAAAAGCTAGAAATGTTGAAATATATGTGTGCATATGGGCATATTTAAGTAACAGTTTATCTTACGTTTTAATTGTAATGTACTTATGCAGTCTTTTCAGAAGATGCGATCTTTTTACATTTTCATGTATTTAATTGCTCTCTTAATGTATTCTACACCTCTGTACATTATTTATGCATTTGTTTCATGCTACCTTGCCTAATTATGAATTTATATATGCATTTACCTTAGGGAGTCTTGAATGGGAATATACTCGTCTGTTCCATAATGCCTACATATTGCAGTAAGCATAAGAAGTGAAACATGTTTGCTGAAAAAGATTTAGCATAATTCTCTTAGCTGTTTTTAAAATTTCTTTGCTTTTGTGAAGAAGAATAAATTATTATATCAACTCTTACTATTAGTTGGAAGACAGACGTTTTTAGTTGTTATTACATGCAATTTAAAATTTTGTACAAATACATTTGAAAATCATGGAAAAAACAAATATAAATCATATGAAGTATTCTTTAGAAAGACATGGAAATTTTTAGTATGAAATTTTAAAATTTAATAATAGTATAATTATCTGTCTGTGGTATTTTCTAATTAAAATAGAAAGGTTAGCTTTTAATTTTTCTTTATTATTTGATGCTAACAAAACCATTCTATAAATGTCAGGATATATTGTATCATAGTAATTGTGTTAATTTTAATGAAATAGAATGATGCTTAATGTATTATTCTTGAAAAATTAATTTGATTTCTGTAGTGTTTTATAATATGGGTCATAGAAAAATAGTTTTGGTGGAAATTTAATATACAATTTTTTTGTTACCGTCTCTTAATTCATTCAGACTTTCAAATGGAAAATGCAAATTATATACACCAATCATTTTCTTCAAAGATAAAATACTCTTTTAAAGTAAAGCTTAATTTATTCATTGGTAAGCATCTGAGGACTGGGGCTTGGGACAGGGTGTTGAATTCTTTTTTTTGAATATTCCCTCATGGTATAGCAAATTCATTTCTGGAACATCTAAAAAGACCTGAATTAATTACCTCTGAGATATACATTAGTGATTTACTATGAATTATCATTCCATTTTCTGCTTTTGTTGAATTTTAAGAATAGGGTATATCTCATATTGGGTTGCACATCAATTCACATATATTTATACAGAAATCTGAAAAAAATTATTGTTTTTCATGTATGAAAGCTTAATTTTAAAATAAGTGTATTTAAATGTATTTTAATCTGCAATGAACAAATCACATTAAAATGTAAATAGGTGTGGTACACATACATAATGATTAAATTCCCCATGTGAAGTTGATTCATGTATAAAGCACATCTTAATTATTTTTTAATCCACTTCCCCTTCTCTGCCTCCCCCTTCCCTCCATGTCTCAGTCTCTTTCCCTTTACAAAAGTTCTATCTAACTTCTTTTATCCATCATTTATCTTATTTTTTATTTATATTTGAGCTTGTCAAATAAAAGAAGTCATGTGATATTTAAGCTTATGTGTCTAATTTGTTTCACTTAAAATTATCGTTTCAAGGTACATTCATTTTCCTACAAATGACTCAAATTTATCTTTATAGTGGAGTAATTCTGCTTCGTCTGTAAATACCACCTTGTCTTCATTCACTCATATGTTGAACATATAAACTGCCTGCAAGGCTAGGTTATTATGAATTGTTTTGATACAAACATGGGTGTTATTTTAATAATATATAGAGAGATAGAATGGGTATTTTTTAGAGAATACAGTCATCCAAAAAAGTGAGTAAAAAATTCTTAACTACATTAGTTAAGAAATAGAAGTAATAAAATTATTTGAAGTTATAGAGAGATAAACAGAATAAGAAATCATTAGAAATGACTTTAAATTGCTGATACTGGGGTACACTAAAGAGTAGAGTGAAGATTGGGAAGAAGGGAAAATCACTTTTTTTTCTAGGTCCCTTTTAAACTCATAATTGTCCAATTTACTATAATCTTTTATTGTTTGTATAATTTATTTATTCAACACTATGTGTTTTATTCTTAGTGATTGCAAAATAGAGACCTAATTATGAAAAGTAAAATATGAAAAACAATTTCTGTCATGTACATTTGTATATGAAAGTAAGATCTTAAAATTCCATGTTGAAATTTGCATGAAATTCAAAACCTCAGCTATTTCTGTCTCAAAAACTAGTATTAATTGTACTGTATAAAACAATAACACCTCGGCTCCTCTTTCCTTGCACAGCTCCAGGGGCCCGCTCTGACATATGTGAGTGCAGCTCCTTTGAGCACTGGACACGAGTGAAGGAGAGGAAGCCAAGATAGAACTGCGTGATAAAAGGAAGCTTTATGAATTGCACTCATGTAGACTGGTTGACATTATTATTATTGCTTTAGTCTCTTTCTTTCTTTCTTTCTTTCTTTCTTTCTTTCTTTCTTTCTTTCTTTCTTTCTTTCTTTCTACATTGCTCGGAGTCAAACCCAAAAACTATCATATGCAAAGACACATTCTACAACTCCAGAGCAATATTTGTAATCAGAAAACAGAATCAGAAGTCCACACACCTGTGTGCTGGTCATACATTCCTTGGGAGAATTATATTCATTCTTTTCCTCATAAGCATTTCCCATGTAAGGGTGCCCTTGACAATAAAAGATAGAATACTTTTTCCTTTTTTTTTTTTTTTTTTTTTTGTACTGGGAATCAAAATCAGGACCTCATACTCGCCAGTCAGGCATTGAATTTTGCAGAATAATATTCTTTTTTTTTTTTTTTTTGAGACAGTTTCTTGCTGTGCAGTTCATGCTGGCCTTAGGCTCACTTTTTAGCCCAGGCTGATCTTAAACTTGTGACTATGCTCCTGCCTCAGCCTCCAGAGTGCTGCGATTACAGGAGTGAGCCACCACGTCTGGCCAGAGTAATATTCTTTATTTTGTCAAGAGAATAGAATAATGAATTACTTTGCTGTGGGAAATGATCTAGTAAACTTTGTATCAAACAGATGAAAGGTCACTAAGGAGTGGCTTCTCAGAAACTCAAAAGTTTGCTGCCAGTCTTGCCAGGGTAAATGGTATGATTTGAAATGGATTACAATATTTCTAAATTATTGCAAAAGTAAAATCAATACATATTTGCTTAGAATTTGCTATATAATAGTGTAGTAAAAATCATCTCATGAAATAATTCATCATTTTGAGTTTCCTAATTGCCAAAAGATAAAGACTATTCACTGGGTTTATTTTTGAAAACTCATGAAGATTCACTTTGTATATTAAAATTGTATATAAAAATGCAAACTTTAAGTATGATTTTTATATTAAAGATGTATATTTATTTTTAGTGAACATGAGTTAAACTTTGGACATTGTTGGTATTTAGCAAATTTTCCAGTGTTTACTCAGGTAAATGAGAAACTACGGTTTCATAATTATCCTGAGTTTTATAAAAGATAATGTCTGACAATAGTAAATCAAAGTTCAAATTTAATATAATTTTATACTAAAGAAGTTCCCTCGTTGTTCCTCTCAAAATTTATTTTAAGTATCCTGAGAAAAAAAGTAGAAAATAGAGGACACAATCCTTCACCTTATTTCTTTATTTACTGTATTAGAATGTGACTAACATCAAGATAGTGAAAGGTTCATGTTTTATTTAAAGAATTACAATATTTCACTTCAGCTCCCTTCATCTGCAGGAAAGAATTCTATCTGGAGCATATTCTCCTGTTTATGCGTGACCCATTCCTTTACCATTTGCAACTTATCTTTCTAAAGTGATCACAAAAAGATGTAATGATGATTAACATGGTGCAGGAAAGGAGAATGTGCTCCAGTTATGACTGTTTTATGCAGTTCCTGTAAATTGGAGTAACAAATGACATCCTCCTTTAGCTGAATCCAAACTAATCATACAGCATCTGCCTTCTGTTTTCTAACTCTATTTGTAGAAAGGAAATGCTGGCTTTAAAATCGTTCATCTTTTGAAGTGCTGCCTTTTTCTATTTGTTCCAAATCTCCTCTGCTTGTTCCAGGGTTTTTTTCCTTGAGGTATCTTATTTGACTATTCAATACCAACTGATCTAACATCATTCTTTATCAGAGGGTGCAGGTTGAAAAACTCTTAGTATTTCAGTGTTTTATAAACCTGAGCCAACCTGATTTTGTCTTAGAAAAAAACCTCAAAACTTACAGTCTTTAAAAAGCAAACCAAAGTGCCTCATCTCTCTGTGATTCTTTAATATCATTAGTTCCCTTTTCAATTCAGACAATACTTTGCCACCTTGAAAAGAGCTTTGCTGGGGCTCATCCCATATGACTTTCATCATCTGATATTTGAACCTTAGGAAACCCTTGACTCTTGCTTATTTAGGTCAGTTGTTATCAAGAGTGCTGATAGAAGCAGGAGAGGTTGCTTTGTGTGGTAAGTTATGAGGCTTGAATCTGCACCCTGTAAGTGACTTGTTATAAGAACATGATTTTCATCTTTGTTTGGGAAGAGTTTACCTTATAGAAGTTGAAAACAATCAGAGTCCTCAAGGATGTTTAAAAATTAAAAAGTTGATTTAGATATGTACATGATTAATGTATTATCTTTGAGCTATTGTATGAAACATACTAGGCACTTAGTAGCTCAATACAATAAAGCTAGCTCACAGCTTAAATTGTTCAAAGACTGAATGGGATACTCCCTTTGCTCAGGTATTTACCCCTGACCAAGGCTGCAATCTTATTTAAGGTTCATTGTTCTATTCTAATCTAAGCATCTAAGCTCACTGCTTATTATGAAACAGTTCCTTCTGACTATAAAGCAGAAGTTCTTACTGCCTTGCTAGTTTCAACAGGATGCAATTTTCTTCTTCTAATGGATATCACCATGCCCCACATGTGGCTCTCTTTACAAAATGACATTCTGCTCCTTCATGGCTGGCAGGGGAATATCTCATGATTTAAGTCAGCTCTTTAAGAAATGGTTTGTTTTGGTTTAAAAACTCACCTTATTAAAATAGGCCCACTTAGCACAATCTTCCTGAAAACTTCCTTTGCCATAACTGGCAGGATAATCCTCAGAATAATATACTAATCTATTTACTGGCCTTGCTTACAACTAAGATCAAAAGGAGTTTACTTACAGGGCATGTACCTTGGTGGAGAAGAGATGCTAAGAATTCTGTCTATCACAAAGTACAGGTTGGAATTAAATAAATACCTAAACATGAGACAAAAAATAAACTTATGAAGTTGAAATTATGCACATGAAGCATATTATTTATATTCTGAAGATAAATGAAGATGAGAAATGATAAAATAGGTTTTTAGGCAAATGTATTGTTCTATTCTAGGTTATATTCAAAAAGTTGAGAATGAAAGACTATTTACTAAAAGAACAAGTCACGTGCTGTAATGAATAATGAAAATCCAGAAACTTTTCCTATAGACCAATTTATCCAATAAAGTTGATGGTAAAAACTTAGACTGTTCTATTAAAGGCATTAAGTACATTCTGTTTGTTTTGTAAATTATCAGAATTATGTAAATGTTTAAGGTGGTTAAAATGTCTCCACCTTACCCTTCAGATACACTCTCCCCTAGAATCACAGTCATGCGATCACATAGCTTTGTGCTTCTAACTGCGCTTGTCCAACCAAAAACAGTCTTTGGTTTATGTGGGATTTGTTATATCACTGCTGCAAATACTCTTTGCGATGAACCCTAGCTTATCTGGGTTCCCAAAACCAGTTCTTTTTCTCTCCTCCCAGGCATAAGAATGGGAAAGCAGTAGGAAAAAAAAAAAAAGTCTAGTATTTTTCTTCACTTGACCAACATTTTAAAATGTTCATATGAAACTGAATGAAAATTAGCTAATTTGATTGTGCCACCTGGGCATCAGTTTGCTGCTGAGACTTGAGTGAAATCAGAATTGATACCACTAAAATTATTGTAGGAAGATTAAGCTGGCAGTGATGAATAGATAAATGCAGCAGAAAGAGGCTGAATATGTTAGTATAACTAAGACTAATTATGAGGCATGAATGAATATGATACACATAAAAAATGACACAACACAAAATGGAGGGACAGAAACTATAAAATGTAGCAACTGACTAAACATAAGGTATACAGGAAAAAAAAATAAAAGGAAGTTTCAGGATAAAATTTAGTAATGTACACAATTGTCATTATTTGATCAAAAATCAATTTTAGCAAGAGAAATTAATTTAGCTGTCATTAGACTAATGAGTCTGTTTCTGGACAAGTATACTTAAACATGATGAACATTCAAATAGATGAAATGAATAGGGAGCTGGGAGGGTGGATATGACCTTTAAAATGATGGTTAAGGAAAAAATCATCAACTTGTGAGCTCCATAAAAATATGATAAATTTGAAAGCAATCATTGTCCTGAAAAAATTTAAGAGCAAAGATTGCACATTCATGGCAAAAGTTTTAAGGCAGTTATTCATACACAAGTTACAAGAAGATTTCAAAGAAAGAAACAGGAAATAGCAGAAATACAAAAACTGAAAAAAGAAAACAAAAGGAAAAGGAAAACAAGAGACAAGAAAAGAATACCAAGATATTACAAGTAAAAAAAAAAATAGGAAATTCACAAGAGCTTTTGAAGAAGCAAAACATGGTTGGACTGATACTAGTTGAAATACTTGTCTGGCAATAGTCCAAACTCATTGATACATTCTTATCAATACCCATCAGTTTATCAATACAAAGGTATTTATTTTACCGTGTTACCATGTCTTCTTCAGTATTAAATCTGTTGGGACTTGGATGGAGAGGATACCCAAAGGTAATTGTCTTGGTTACTTTTCGCTCGTTGCCGAGACAAAATACCTGATGCCCAAAGTTAGGGAAGGAAAGGTTTATTCTTACAGTTTCTTGGGAGTTTCAGTCCATTAGTTTGCTCCAAGATAGCGTGGCATGGCGGGCCTGCTGTTCATGGCGACTGCAAGCTCCAAGCCGCAAGCCATGCTGGCGAGAGAGAGGGAGGAAGAGAACAAGAGGAAGACCCCTCTTCCATTACACTGTCGGCTCCACCCCTGGGCAGGTGCAGCAAACTGAACACAAGCAAGTGCCAGACTTAGCCCCATAAAAAGTATGTGAGGACTTGGGGGGACATAGCATACCCAATACAGTAATAAAGTCAGAGTCTTGTCAGTGTTCCAGGATTTTATTTGTTGGGTATAATGAATTTAACCAGAGATTCTTAACTTTAAAATTTTATATTGAGAAACCCAGCCAGACTGTTACTTAGGAGTTTATTTGCTGTAGTGTCTGAAGTATAGTATGTGACCATAATGAATAATGTACAAGATAAAATTAAAATGTAGCAGTACATATAATAAAAGTAATCTGAGACAGAAAACTGTCATAAGAAGAGGAATATGTTGAAATAGAAGTCATATAAAAGTTTTGGTTTTAGATTAGTTATTTATTATTGAGACCCAGAAAGCTACCTTGAATGGAGAGCACTTTATTAAATTACACAGTATTAGTTTTCCATATACACCTTACATAAATTACTTGCAGAGCTAACCTGGAAACTATTTGTCTATCTATTCTGAGCAATTGAAAGGACCTGAACACAGTGGAGAATCTTAAATTCACTCTCTCACACATTTTCTCTTTGTCCATCCCATTAGATTAAATATATTCATGTATCTATACAAATACATGCATATAGATATAGATAGAATTCATGAAATAGATAAAAAAATTTTAAAAATCAAGTATAATAGTCACAATAGGAATTGCTGGGAAATTGCTAATATATAAGGTAAACTAAATCTTTTCCGCTTCAAAAAGACTAATTAGTGATTCAATGACGAGAAAAACTTACTAGAACTTTTTTGTTGTAAATTGTAGTCCTTGGGCTCAATCTCCATTATCACCACAATGTAATATAAAATCATAAATGTTGACAGGTAGAACATGAATGTGCCAAAAATGTTAATCATTATAGCTAGCATAATAATAGTGCTTAAAATAAATTTCTTCATTCCTTCTTCCCAAGTTACATATAATTTTTTTTTGCTATTTGAGTTCCATCTTACCCTTTTAATCAATAAACTGCATGTATCATATTACAGTGATACATGCATACCCATGTTTATAGCAACTCCACTCATGAGAGTTAAATTTTGGAGTGACCTATATGTCTATGAACAAATGAATAGACAAAGATGACATGGTCTTTATACTCAGTGAAATACTACTCAGTCATAAAAAGGGACAAATTTATAGGAAAATGAATATACCTTGAGACCATAGGATTAAGTGAAATGAACAGACATGTAAGCATAAATAATTACAGAGCAATATAAAAGATAGATAATAGGACACAGGACGATAGATCTTTTGTGAAAGGCAATGGGTCAAAGAGATGGGAAGAGCAAAAGGAGAAAAGAATTAAAAATTTTTTTAATATACATGTATCAGCTTCCCACAAATAATGTAATCATTATGTACTACAAATAAGTACTAATAAGAATAAACATTGAAAAACCAAAATGCCTATAACTGACCAAGAAGAACGATGCATATATTGGTTAAAATCCCACTAGTGTCCACCTAGAAAAGGCAAATGAGTAGGGTTTGAAAGAAGGAATCAAAAAGGTGGAAACTGAATTTAAAGGCAGAAAGCATAATTAGAATCAGAGAGGTCAATGAGAGTCTTGTTTATTATAAATGATATGCTGAGTTAATGACAAGTAGATAAGTGGAAGAAGAAAGTGAAGTAACTCAGACACGCAAGCTTAACATTTCATGGTTTTTCTTATATGAAAAATTCAACATATATAAAGTATGAAATAAAAGGTAAATAAAAGAGAAAACTGGATTGTAACCTAGTGTGGACAACAAATTTAAAAGTGCATCTTAATTTCGTATAATTGTCTTATGTCATTTGGTCTATTAGTCTGGTTTTCAATGTGTATATATGCTGATTAACTCTAAAAGGTCCCAAAATGTAAATAAATGAATCTGATGCTGGAAAAATAAAAAGAGATAGTGGGAAGAGAAAAAAAATGCAAGTTGAAATGTGCTGTGTACATGCATCAAGTCCCTACAGTGAATGTAATCATTATATACTGTAACCATGTACTAATACAAGTATAAAAAATGGATTACGCTACTCAAAAAAAAAAAAAAAAAGGAGAGACACTGAAGTTGTCATATTCCTAATGTAGTATTTCAGAGCGATAGAATCTTTCCTGTTCTTGAGATCTTCAAAACGACTTCAAAACTGATATTATTGTTAAGCTCCAGATTCAACAAGCTTTTTAGTCATTGTGTTTCCTCTCCTTGGATTTGTTTACAAATGTCAGATATCTTACCACACTCATTGTTTGACACTATAAGAGACTTAGAAACATAAAGCAAAATTTACAGCGCTGAATATTACAGCTATCAGACAAGAAGTATATTGAGGTATACATTGTAGGAAAAGGAACTTACTAATTCCTAAATGACCTGATGGAGTTGTATAAAGTGTGATTTCTTTGCGATTCAGTTGAAGTTGTGGTATTTTTGTTTTCCTATTACTGTGTCCTCAGCTGAATAAAACTGAATATTACTATAATTACTAGTATTATATCTATCATAAATGTATAGTTACATAACAATATAAAAGTGTCAAAAAGTTATAAAATTCTGTGTGTGTTATAAATGCTTCTCCTCAAGAGATAGTTTCTGTGGTTCTGAAATCTAAAGTAATTATAATACAAATGTTCATATTCCAATTGAATTTCTAATATAAATTGAGATAAAATTGATATGAATTTAAGTGTAATCATTTTTTACCATGTCCATTTGATTTTGTTCTTTTAAAATGGAAAATGAATTGTAATTATTTGAATGACAGTGGAGAAGGTGTCATTACTAAAGATGAAACAGACTAGGAAGAAAAGACATATTGCATTAACAGGTTTAAGATTTCACACTATGATCAGTTACCTGTACATTTATATTTGGTTTATAATTGTAATCCTATCAGTGGGAATATTTCAATGACTGCTAGGTAAAACTTTAACATATCACAAATAAGTTGATAACTGTGTGAAGCAGGTACATATAAGTTTGTACATGTATATGTATATATGTGTAATGCGTGTTTAAATTCATATTAAGCACTTATATTTAATTCTGAGATTGAAATGTGTTAAAAAGTCAGGTTGGACATCATGTAACTATGGAATGTGACAAGATGAAAAACTTTAAATAAACATATAAATGAAATTAAAACATTAACACATACTGAATAAAAGAATTCTGAAATGCTTTAATATTTATTTTCAACCACTGCTTTGAAACTATTTAAAGTTTAATATCTGCAAAGCGCTGGAGCGGGCATGGTGATTCAGGCCTTTAACCCCAGCTCTCAGGAAGCTGAGGCAGGAGGATCGTTGTGAGTTCCAGACCAGCCTGGGCTACAAAGTGAGTTCAAGGCCAGCCTGAACTGCATAGTGAGACCCTGTCTCAAAAAATAGGGCTGGGGGTTTAGTTCAGTGGCATAAGCACCTGCCTGGCAGGTGCGAGGTTGTGAGTTTGATCTCCGGTACCAAAAAACAAACAAACAAACAAACAAACAAACACAAAAGCACCAGAGATTCAAACACAATCTTGGCAGGTTCCCCATATTCAAAATGTTACAGATTACTAAAACTTGCCAAATAATGCAAAACTACTAGACATTTAAATTTGAGAGTTCAATAAAGTACCTTTACATAGAATCTGAAGCATACTTATATAATTATGCAAAATATTAGACTTACATTACTATATTCATATATATTCATATATGCACATGAAAATAGAGCTAACGTATGACTAATGTGTCATTCACTTCTAAAATAGTTTAAGTAGTCAGGTGGTTTGTCACTAAACATTAGAAAGATTTTTCATTTAAAATTTTAAATATATTTTACCTATGATCTTATCTCCCATTGCTATTTTGTTACTGTAAAAACATGTTGTATAATAAAAGTCGCCTTCATGATTTTTCAAGTTCAGTTTTTAAAAAGCTATAATGTGTGTATGGTCGTTGCTTTGCTCTGAAATGTGAAAGGATCTTAATTTTAACAGCTATGAAATGTTGATAGATGACAGAGGATAAAGTGATAGATGATTAAGTATTTGTTAAATTCTATTTTACAATTCCCAATGAGTTAATAATTAGGAAGAAAAAATGATCAGTTCATCAAACATTTAGATTTTATTTTATGTAAACTAAATTTGTTAGGAAGGAAATCATGATAAGAATAAAATTATCTGCTTAATTCATCTGTGCTACATTTACGCGACTAGACACATTCTTTATCTGTGTTCCTTTGTATGAGCTGGGCATGTTGGTAACCGCCTGTATCTCTGCACTCAGAAGGCTGGGAGAGGAGAATCAAATTTCAAGGTGAGCCTCATTTATTTAGCCAGATCCTGTCTAAACAAAGCAAAACAAAGCAGAACAAAACAAAAGTATTTATTTTCTAATTATGTTTATTTTTAAATTTACTGAATCTAAATATTACAGAGAATGAGAATAATGAAAGCAGTCAGTTTGGCTAATTAGGCGTACTTCTTCAACTTTGTCTCCCGGTCTGCTGTTTTGTCACAGATACTTGCCTTGCCTTCATATAGTCCTTTCCAAATGTACAACTTGTTACATTATAGTGAAAAGTCATTGTGGAAGCACATTCTAATTAAGGTAACAAGGCTGATTGTAGTATATATATATATATATATATATATATATATGTAGAAATATATATATATGTAGATATATATATATATATATATATATAATGAGCAAAGAGTATTATTAATATGTTGTTTAGATATTTTATTTCTGGTATTATAGCGAAAGGAATTCTCTTTAGAATTCATTAGCTAGTATGGCTTCATTAACTACAAGGACCAATTTTGGTGAACCTCTAATGATCAGTTTTCTTTTAATTGATTGTAATATTCACTTTGTAGAACTGATGTAATGATAAAATGACAAAGCACACATAAAGTACTTAGCACAATTTCAGGCAAAAAGTTTATATTGAGGATATAGCTAAATTGTATTGAATCTGTTCTCTATAAAACTATAGAGTGATACATAATTGAGAAATATTCATATAGTTAAATCAGCACTTAAACTATGTCAAGGGTATGTTTGAATATTACATATATTAGTGTTTTTCTATAAATCTACTTATTTATGGAAGCGTGAGTTTTCCACATGCCTCACCGAATAAGAGACAAAATGTCTCCTTGGATCAGCATATCTACTTGATTTGTAACCATTTGCATGAATTGTCTTGGTGTGCAAATGAGAAAATACTAGCTTGTAACAACTGAAATGAGGTTGAAAGAAAAGGAATTTCATTGGAAAGAAAGTTTTCTGTAAGTTAGAGCAAGTTAATGTCGAATGTTTTTATTGCTTGTGTTCTTGGGTTAATGATTATATTTTTCTTCAACATGGATTCTTCTGCTGAGACAAGAGTTGTAGCTTGCATTTTCTTTGTTCAAGTAAAAGGGTGAAGGAGTTCATGGGAATGAGGGATGGTGGGCCTGTGCCGCGTAACAAGGAAGCTTTCCAGGAAAGGGACAGACAGTCACTCCCTCAGCAGTAGGAAAGCTTCTGTGAGATTGTGGATGGAGCTGTCATCCCTGACACCAAGTGGCGAGGGCATGAATTGCATATGGCAATATTATTTCTCTCTTGTACTTCAGAGCAAAGTGGACTCTTACTGAATAAGCCCCAGGTATCCTTGGCCACATTTAAGAGAAAAGAACCAGACTTGATGGTAGTAAAAGACAATGATAAATTCAGAAGCTAATTTCAATTATTAAAGATCACATGATTAATTAAATCAGACACACAAGCTTAAATATCACATGGTTTTCTTTTCTAAGAAACCCAAAGTATAAATAAAAAGCAAGAAAGAAACCAAATATGTATAGGTATAAAAGATAGCTAAGATAGTATACAACTGACTTCTCTGAGCTCATAGGAAAGTTTGTGCTAATATTGTTCAGACAATTGCATGGGGATGTCCTGTACCCTGAGTAACTGATCTGAAAGATAACATTACACAATGTATATACCATTGTTACTCCCAGTTATCATGTTTTGAAATTTTGTTTCATTTTTTCTCTTTAAAATAAAATTTTAAAAAAGAGCAAATTTAAACATAGCTGATTGGAAGTAGGGAGATAGATCTTTGTCAGAGGGCAAGACGTTCAAGAATTGGGTGGAAAGTGAGGGAGGTTAGGGACAGGGAATGAAAAAGGAATTAAGATGTGTCATGTACATATTCAGACTTCCCATAAAGACTGTAAACAGTATGTAGTGCAGGCATGTACTAGTTAATAAATAAAATTTAAAAAGAATTTAAAGAAAGATACGTGGTTAAAGTTGTATTATAAGCTATTAATTAATCAATTAAAATAATATAACTGTATACATATCTATAATTTAAGAAGGGATATGATGGAGAATAGTACTAATTTGACAAATATATGTTAGTGCATAATCACAGAGTAGGACTGGAAATCCACATATATAGCTTGTCAATATGCAACAGACACACATTCTGTCAAATAAAATAAGTGATCATGTTTTATAAATTGTTGTAACTTGAATGTGCTGGGAAAATATAAAAGCATAAAGTCAGTGTGTTTTATGACCCAAAAGCCTCTTCCTGCACAAGCAAGGTAGTGCTCACATAATTTAGCAACCGTATTAACTGTGCCAAAGCATGTTTATTGGTAGAAAAAAGAATCTGGGGAGAAGACTTGGTAGTCTCAAAGTGTCTTTGTTACACCTGTGTCATGGAACCAGTTGTATCTTTGAGATTATTCTTTTAAAATTACTTACTACATACTACGTATAAATATAACTAATTTGGTTTGCGTGGATACAACAAAGTACTTAAGACTGGATGGTTTATGAATAACAGAAATATATGTCTGTTATATAGATTGAGAATTCCCAAATCAAGAAGCTACTTCATACCTGGCTTCATAGATGGCACCCTGTTGCTATCACCACACATAGCAGCAAGGCAGAAAAGCAAAAAGAGACAAATGCTATGCATTCATATGGCAGAAGAGGCTGGTGGGCCAAGCCACTCTTTAAGCCACTTTTATAAGGGGATTAGTCCTACTAATCTCATTAGGAGAGCAGAACCCTCATGACCTAAACACACTTCAGAAATTACCTTAGTGATTAACTTTCAGTATATAAATTTCATAGTGATACATTCAAAACATAGCATGTGAAGTCCATTGATTGAAAATTAATGTCTTTTTCACATATAGAATGATCTTTTTCTATCCCAATAATCTTTAAAGTTTTAACTCATTCCACCATTGACTTTAAAGTCTGAGACCAGAATCTCATCTAAACAGCTTCTAAGTCAGATGTTGACGTGTACCTGTTTATGCCTCATCCTGAGGCAAATTTCCACTTTAGCTTTGAACCTCTGAAATCAAACAATTTAGGTGCTTCCAAATAGAATGTTAGGCCGGTAGGATAAACATTCCTGTCTCAAATGAGAGAAGAAATAGAGAAGAATAAATGAGTAACAGATTCCAAGTAAGCCCAAAACTCAACAAGGCAAATAACATTACATCTTCAGTCTTAAAAATCGTCTTCTTTGACTTTGTGTCCCATTTTCTCCATACAATTGGTTGGAGGGAGGGCCTTCAAAGGCTACTGGCAACATCCATGGCTTTACTGGGTGTATGTCATAGGGCAATCTTCACATATTGCAGTCTGTGCCTGTGGTTCTTCCAGAATGGTTTGAGTGCTGGTGGTTAGGAGTTCTTGCATCTTGGATTTAATCCACCATCCACAGACTCATGGAGCATTTCTGTAGGGAGGGGTCTTTGTAGTAACTATCACTGTGGTGGTTCTCTCCCTGAACTCCAATGCTCTCCAGAGCAATCTTTGAAGTTCATGTAGAGGTAGAGGTAGCCATGCCACTTCAGCTCTTGTTTTTCATGTTTCTGCAAAGTTAGCACCACACATAATCTGCCAGTATTTACTATTTATATCCTCTGGAGAGGTAACCATTCTAGTTCACAGTCCACCTGGGTCATGCGGAACTGAGGAGTAAAAAGACCCATAGAATGCAGAGACCCACTATCGCCCTGGCTAGTGAGCTTCAATGTACCATGAACTCCCTGGGCACTTTTCTCGAAACCCTTTAAATTCAAGGGTCTGATACTCAGGACCTGTTATTGGAGGAGCAACCTTGAAGAGCTACAAAATACCTCTAAGGTTAGCTTACACTGTTGTGTTGAATATCACCTGACTACTTATATATGGACTAATATCCTATTCAAATGGTCACTGATCATTCCCTTGCAACTTTCTCTTGAACCTGCCTTTTCTTAATACATCACATGGCCAAACTGTGGATATTCCAAAATATTAATTTACAGATTCTTTTTGCCTATAAATTCCTTCTTTAATTTGTTTCCCTTTTCTTAAATTTTACTAAAAGCAGTTAAAAGAAACTGTGCCACACCCTGAACAAATTGCTAGAGATCTCATATGCCAAATATCTTGGTTCATCATTCCTTACTTGTGCTTTCCATAAAAGATTATGATGTGAAAGTAATTCAACAAAGTTATACCCATTTTATAATAATCACGTTCATTTCCATATAATATCTTATTAGAGTTACCATTTTTGCTTATGTTTCTAAGAACATATTATTCACAACCATTTAAGTAACCTTTAAGAAAAATCAAATATTTTCTAGTATTCCTCTGCACTTTCACCAGAATGGTGTGTTCACAGTCAGACAAGCATTTTCTAGTCTGTGCCTTCCAATTTCTATAACTTCTGCTCTTTATCCAGTTCCAAAGATGCTTCCACATTTTTTAGGTATTTAGTGTAGAAACCTCTTAGCTTTTAATATCAATTTTTATCTCAGTCTGCTTGTGCTGCTATAAGAAAACTTGAGATTGTATAACTGATAACAGCAACAGTCACACGTGCAGTGTGTAGTGTTATTACATGTAGAGTACCTGCTTAAAAAAAACACAAAGATAAGCAAATCCTTGTTTATGTCCTGCATTGTGATAATCTTGGTAAATGATAAGAGAAGTAAAGGAATATGGCGGCTTTAAGGTATGCTAAATTTCTCTAGAGGTAATGTATTTATGAGATTAAAAAAATAAAAAGAATAACAAAAGATTCATTTGATGGAATTGCAAGGAAGATGAATAAAAGAAAGGAAGTTAATAAAATGCATAGTTCTATTAAATGTCTCCCCAATAAAGGACTTAGATGTGGATTATTTTTACTGTATTAAAAATGTACTAAGGAACTGTACATAATTCCTAAGTGTTTGTCTAAGAAAACAATTTGTAGAGAAGAAGACTGAAGGGCAGAGTATGTAGACTCTGAACTGGAACTTAAGCAGAAAGAAAATATGTAGTAGAAGGAAAAACTTGATTTTTAAGCACTAATATTATGACTATTATGAATATTATGAATACACAATATTGAGATGGGGGAATTTTATGAAAAAGAAAAATTACATGATATTCCTTTATAAATAATCTTGTCTTTGAAATACTCTCAGGGGCTCATGACCACTAATAAGAACTGAGTAGTGTCATCCTACTTACCTTCTTATGGTAATAATCTGTAGATTATTTATGGTGGAATTTAAAAAATAAATCTGAAGGAAAATATGCAATCTATATGAATGATCTTTTCAATATGTATAATAATGTATGTTGATACAGATTATTTTTAATTAAAGAATATATTAAGATGTATTTACTTCTAATGTCACAGACATCTTACATATATTATTTCAATATTGTTAACAACTTTGAACCACTAGTATTCTAATCTCTGTTTCATAATGGACATTTCACTCACAGCTTTACATAATTATCAATAATCCTTACTTCCTCTACATAATATAGTCTTAATATTTATTGCTAGTTCTTCAAATCCTCTAACAAAGAAAATGGAGATGCTTATTCTATTATTCCTCAACTATACTCCAAATGTGTAGTTGGATTTTTACTTCCAGTTATAAAATAACTCTTACCAGTTTTACCTTTCTATGAAAAAAAGACACTGTAGTGTACAAAACAGATTGAGCAACAGTTTTCAGGCGCCATCAAATACACAACTCATGTTCGTGATATTTGAAAGAAGGAAAACCCAGGGGGATGGTGCTGTCATCCCTTTAAATTTCTACCTTAAGATTTTTCTGCCAAGGCTCCTAGAGACAGAGACCAAACAGGGCTGCTCTGCGGTCTCATGAAACAAAGAACTCAAATAGCGTAATCTCAGGCAACTCATGTGCCAAGAATATTCAAGCCAGTTTTTCTAAATAGAAAGAATTGCAAGTGAAAGGGAGTCTATGGGGAAACTTGTAACAGCTACTCAGTCAAGGTCTAGGATATTCTTGCTCAGATATTAACCCAAAGATGCACTGTAAAAATCACCTGTTATAGAACCAAATGATGATCCAGCCACAGTGGAGAAACCTGGCTGAGTTCCTTAGTGGGATCCCAGGAAGAACAACACTGAAGTAAATACCTCACCATAAAGTATGTGTTACCATTTGGATCTAATGTGTGAACCAAGGGAGGCTTCCCGTAACAAAAAAGAAAGTGAAGCTTGACAGAACCAGAAGATTCACCAGGAATTTCTTTCTGTATCCAGCCTTGCTTGAGCACTTCCTTCAGTGATTATCTTTCCACTTCTTTTCCATTTCCTATTGCCCACTGGCTTTTCAAAGTGTCCATTTTTTTTAATCAGAAAGAAAATCATGAAGCAAAAATCATCATTGTAAACTCATGGTTTATTTCACCAATTCCTCCTATTTTTTGTCTCTGGCAGAATAGAGTACAGCAAACACACCCGCATCCCTCGCTTCAGTTGCAATCTGGATGATGTCCTGCTCGCATCACTGAAACTGCTTCTAGTAATGATAAAGCCAAGAGACACCTGCCACTTCTCACTGGTATTGATTTCTCAACGTTATTTGGGTCAGTTGATTTGTTTAGGACACATCTTTTACCAGTGAACTATAAAACACTATCTTCCAACCTTTTTAGTCTATATTTTCAATTTTTACTGGTGTCCTTTGTTCCTTTGACTTTTCATAAGATGTAAATATTACTCAGTATTTTGTTTGAATTCTTTTTCCATCTCATGCTTTCTGTCTGGATACTGTCCAGTGTTTCAGCCACTGCACTCTGCTCACAGAGGGGCTTTTCTGAGCAGTTTCTCAAATATCCTAGCTTTTACTCATTAATACATCTCTCATATTGTCCTCTACTTTTATATTTCTTTCTCAATGAGTTGTACAACTACATTCCTAGTGTTCAAGTCTGAAAGTTACAGCTGTTTGTTTCTTTTCCTCCTTAACCCCCAAACAGTCAAATTACAAATGCTGTGCAGTGTAAATTTGATGGATTAAAAAAAAAGTTTCTCCCTCTTTATCTCATTGCACTGTTTTTAAAACATCATTTTCCTATCATTAACAGAGATTAAAAAATTGTCTTCCAATTCATTATGCCTATTCTGTGTTGACATAAACTAATGAGTCTGCTCTAAAGGAATTAGAAAAATAGTTTATTGGGAGGACAGTATGAGTGACTATGGCCTGAGAACACAGATTCAAATTGCCCTGAGTTAGATCTTCTATTGTAGAAGTTGCATAAAGTTTTGTAGTAACAGAACAAAATAAACTCATAAATCAATACATGTACCAATTACGTTGGTGGAAGCATGAAGCAGGCAGCTATACCAAATTGTTTAAATCTCTCTGTCAGTTTTACAGGTTATCTGATTGCATTGTTAACTTTGGGATGGTGGAGGATAGAAGTGTACTAAGTAATACATCCTGAGGAGTTTATGTGTTAGTCATAGGAATGTTAGATCAGATACAAAAGTGAAGATAAATGGCTAATAAAGTCCTGGAAACAGTGCAAGGTAATTTTGACTTTTCACCCTCAGTGTTCCATGTCTCCATATTCATTATGCTCCCTTTACTCCAGGCCAAGCAGCTTGCAGGATCTTTAGATGCGAATTTTGCAAAGAACTTCTGTTCATATGGATATGTTCAAGTCACCCCCCTCCAAAAAAAAAAAAAAAAAACCGAAGGAGTACTTCAAAGAATAAAAATGCAAAAAAAAAAAAAACACAAATGTGTATTTATTAAGTCTACTTCACATAGTACAATTTGAAGATATTTTGAATTTTCTTTCTCCTTAATTTTGTTGTTCTCTGATCTGAAACATATATTTTTCTATCTACTTTGAACCATCTTCTCTGTTTTCCCAAGACTTTATGTACTACAAGACCCTGTATCCACTATCATCACACAGATATCACTCTGTAAGTAACTGCATTTTGTGTCATTTGCTAATATGCAAGAGAAGAGATAACACATCTATCCTTTAGTGCTGGCTTATAGAATCTGAAAATTGTCTTATGATTATTTGTAATACATACTCAAAAGGAGAAATAGTTAAATGGAGTAATTAGATTCTGTCTTGTGATTACACTTCTGTAATGAAACAAGTGAGCTTGGAATGTAATTCATTAGCCTGTTGCTGTGGTGTGTAACAGTAGAAAACTGACAGTGAATTATGTGCCTGGAGATCAAACTTTGATGGGCAGTAGGTTGACCACTTTTTGGAATTTTATTTTTGTGTATTATACATTACTTATTTTGTACCACCTTAGATTTATAGAACATCTCCCAAAAGAGAGGATGATAGGCAAAATTGAGTAAACTTTTGAGTACTTGATAGTAACCTTTTGAAGTATGATTTTTTACATGTCTATTTCATGAATGTGCAAAGTAAGTGACAAAGAACTTGAAGCACTGGCACAAGGCCACATAGTGGAAATGAAACCTATGATTCAAATTCAAGTGTGCATTTTATTGCTACCATGCTTAAAGGTCTCCTTTTCAAAAGCAAGTGTTACATTATTGCCTTTCCTATTGTGGAGTTGAATTTTATCTTGAAGCAATGACTTTTGAAACAATACAACCCTATCATATAATTATTTATTCTTAACCGTTTCATTTTAAATATTCATTGTGTTTATTTAGAATTAAAGTGAATAGGCTTTACTTTGTCTTTCAAAACCTGCTTAATTAAATCCCAATATGAAGCTATTTATTAGACTATCTAATATAATTATCTCTAAAGTATATTAATAAAGAACTAGAATATATTAGGATGTAAAACTTCTAATATGTCTCTAAAGGATGGAGAAGAAAATTTGAATATTTTGAATGATTAAAATTTCAAATAAATAGAGCATTCTATGAAAACAGAACAGTATATCTATGCTTTATGTTAAAATTCCAATTAAACCAGACAGTTAAGATTCGAATATTGGAAGCTATAAAATAACAAAAGAGAACATGATCCTTTGTGCTTATGTAAAAACACATATATGAATGTTTTGTAAAGTAATGATGCACTTATAGGTGTAGAAAATGCTTTATGCCCTAAATCATAAATAAAAGTAAAAGAACCAATGATTTATCAGCAACAGAATCATTCAATGCTGAAAAAGTAAGAATTAAAATGAAAGCACTAGTACAGGGTCAGGATAAACTCACAAAACTGCAATATTAAAAAACAGAGCAACAATCTACTTAAAATTTGGAAAGGTTATGAAGCTACAGTTCAAAGAAAATTATATTAATGTGACATTAAGTAGAGGAAACATGCAGAACATAATTTATAATTATGGAACTTGTATTTTGTCATGTGAATATTAAAAAGACATAACAGACACTACATAGTATGTGTATAAGCACGTATTCTCCTTTTTATGTGGAAATGCAAATTTTTCAAACAACAAAGTACTTAGATGTTACCTCAAAAGTAAATTAAGCATAATTTTAAAACAGCTTATTCCTTAACAAGAATTTATTTTACATCTATTATAAAGGTACCAAAATACGGTATGTTAAAGAATATTTAATATTATCTCTTTTTGTAATGTCAAATGGTTGAATTTCACCTAGACATAAATATATTATAAAAAGTGAATGCTAAATATAGTACCTATGATAACTCTTTCTTCTTTCATAATTAATGAAAATAATATCAAACATGTAGGACAGAATGTTTTAAAAGAAAAACAGTGGAAAAATTAATATTACCAGATTTAATCTGAAGAAAGAGTGTTCACCTAGTACTGGAAGTTCAGAGAACTCTGCTTTGCAGCGCTAGCACTGAGGTTTTACAGTTCAGACCGGTAGTGAGCTGAAGATTCAGTTGCCTGACTGTAACTGGGATATGTCACACTGGGGTGTGGAGTGATGAAGCTTGTGGCTTATTAATTATGGTGTGCTGTTTTGACCAAGACTAAGAGCTGTGGTAGACATAGAAATGATTGTTCTGTAAAGGCAATGAACTTTCCACATTCAATTTCTTTCCTGCCTATGTGATAAAAATTTGCTCTTCTGGTTTGTTCTTCAGTTGCACCAGAGGAAAGATGGGCAAACCTTGTTTTAAAACAGTGTTCCTCTGCGTGGCCTTTTTGTTGGTCCTTGACCTTTCCACCCACTGGGGCTCAGTGGAGACAACAATGAGTCAATTGAAAGTCATCCGAGAAACTCTCAGCCCTACAATAACGAACTTTGACGCAGTGAATGATAACCAGTATTCACAGTGGATGCAAAAGCGTTGCAGAGGCGTGAGTCAATTATATTGAATAAGCGATACAGGGAATTTCTGATGTTTGAAATGTTGTGTTGCTAATGGTGCTGCAACATTTGTTTTTGCAGTTGAGAAATAGAAAATTCTCTGAGAATGGCTATTTGTCAACAGAGAACATCAGTAAATAGTTCTTATACCTGAACATGAAGAAATTGTGCTCAAATGGAATCTTGCCATCCACTCATTTGACAAAAATCAAATACATAATTTTCTCTTCTTTAGTCAACACTCTAAGTCTTCATCAAAAAACCACTGTCACTTCCTGAGGAGCCAATAATCTTGAAGTATTTCAAAATATAGTCAATGAAAATAAATTCTCTATGTATCCATATTTCATAGGGATGGCCTTGATGAGAGGAATAGGATAGACTAGTAGACTAAAATAACAAACATGCTTGAAACAGTGTTTTGCGCATTTGTTTTTTCTGTATGTATTTTTAAGTGTTCAAAAATAAAAGTCATATATTTACAAAAATAAATGCTTAGAAAAATAATTAGGCTATATAATAATGTATAAACATTTGTGAAAAAATCATTTGTGATCCTTGTTGATGCTGAAAATTTTATGAAAAATATAAGTTACCTCGAAAAAATGATAATACTTTAATATAATAGGAAACAGAAATTAGAGTACTGCTTAAATTCCACATACTCTCCCCTCCAGAAATAGTGTCCAGATTTGATGTGTATACAATTAGTTTTGTGCTTCTTTATGTGAATCTACAATCATTTTATTGAAACATTTTGATCAATAGTAAAAGTGACCCATTAATGTTTTAGAATTCATAGCACTTGATATAATATGAAAAAGGAAAAGAAAAAACAACATAATTCCAGTAACATTTTAACATTACAAAGGAAAAGATAGCAACTATAGCTCATTGTATTACATTAGAGTGTATTAGTAAATAGAGGCATAATGATAAAATACATGAATATCAATAATTCTGATAATCTCATCAGTTTAAAAATAGGTCATAATTAACATTAATATCATCCCTGCCTCATTTTATAAATTTTTAAGGTACCATAATAGTTTTAAAGAAAATAATGACTTTTGATTTTGGAAATATGATCCGTTCAGCAATTTGTTCAATAGCCATACAGAAGTCAATACAGAAGCTATTTAATTATATAAAATAATTGCTTGGTGGAAATTTCTTTCTGTCCCAGGAAGGAAATGTTTGTACTTCAAATTCAAAATTCTGCTAATTTTATTGGTGCTGTAATTATCAAATATTTTAATTTTTTTCACACAGCATATGGAAGATAATGCTAGCCAACTTATTAGTTGAAATTAAAAAGTCGGGGAAACAGAACTAATGAACAGATTCTGTACTACTTTATTCATTTCCTAAGATATTAAAAACATCACATATAATACAAAGGCAAACAAAACTCATATGGGAAGACATATGAAAAAGGAAATAAACATAGACAACAAGCTGGAATTCATGGAAATGACCTATTGATGTTCCTTTGAAAACATATATGCATTTCTTTAAAGAATTTACTTGAACAAGTGCAATAATAGTCAGCTGTATTTTGACAATTTCAAACTGTGTAGGGAAAAGAACTAGTGAAGTTTAGAGCACATTTTTATATGGTATTAACCTTTGAAACTTTGATATTATACTCCACTATCCTGACTCTAAATTTTACAAATTAAGATAGTCATCCTATTGCAAAAGATGACACGTGTAATAAAATTCCTTGGCTTTCACTAATTTGAAAATTACCTCTCTCAACACCTCTACTTGTATTTAATCATTAATTTTCTCACCTTTACCTCAAGCCCACAATTGTATTTCTATATTCAAATAGGTACCAAATCCTATCTGTCATACATCTACCTCTGTACATCTTTTTATCTGATATTTAAATGCAGGCCACCATAACCTCAGATTTTCAAAAGAGGTTTTGTATCAAAATTTTAATCCATGTCTTCCATTCTAGTCAATTTATGTCCATTTAATTCTCCACACTGTTTTTAAACTATTCTTTCCAACATTAATGTGATAATACAACTATGGCTAAACTCTCTTAAGTAACCACTATCAGAAAAATCTTTGGGTTCCTTAAATATTCATCAACAGGACAACTTTCTGAGCCTCTAAAACTCTCCATTTTCTATAGTTTGAACCATCAGAGAAACCTATACTTACTCTGTCATCATCTGCTTTCTCCTCACTTTATTATATCGGTGAATAATTTTAATGAGCCTTTACTTAAGACGGTATTTTTCTTCAAAGTATGAGTTTCCTCTGTAATAGAAATGATTTTAAGAATTTTCTTCATGCTGTCTATGCCTGAGACTAAGTGGAGTCTTATTGGTGATGTGTAAATTGATGACTGCATTTTTACAAAGTCCTTGCCTATATGTTTTTGTATTCCTTTGGTCATTTATTCATCTGTTATGCTTATAGTTTGAATGCCTAAAATTAACCTCTCATTCAAATTTCTAAAAGTGTTCTTTTAAGTATAAATATTAAGTATTTTTCAAATATGTTTAGAAATATGAATATATTTGGAAACATTAAACTTTTTTCAGTATTTTAAAATATGAACAATTTTTGGAAATGGTATATGCATACTTTTAAAAGCTGCAATATTTATAAATCACAGATATTTAGTTGTAATAACTAATTCAATCTTGATACCTTTTTATTCACATTATATTTGTGCTCATTTTCACTTTCAGTTTTGATTATTATTTTCAATTGATTTTCCAATGACTGGGTTATATTAAATTGTACTATAAAAGAAACACACACATCACAATCACACACATTCATTTGCTGACAGTCCTCACTTTGTACAATGATGGGATACTCTTAAAATGGGAACATAAGTTGAAGTGGTGCTACATAATCTTTTTAGTGGGTGGAAAAAAATTGCAGTATTTCTATTACTTTCAAATACTTTTGTCAAAACATTAAAAACTGTCAGTTATAAATATATAGGGGAAAGCATAACTAATACAATTAGTGTTCATTCACTATAGCACTCTATAAATATGATAATTGAGAAGTATTTAATTTCCTTATAAAAAAACTTACAAGAGATAGTTTTATAATGCTGGGCGTCCTTTCATTGTGTAACTTGTAACATCGAGTATCTTTCCACGCTGCATCACATTGTCATGTTCCTTTGTAAGTTTTGATCTGCTTTTAAGATTTTCCCTGTTGTACTTTCAATGGTATAACATATCTTCAAAGTTCCTTAGTGCAAATACTTCTTATATAAGTTTCTCTGAAATGTTTCATTATTTTCATTGCCTCATCTGTATGATTCTAGTCTACACTGAACACCTTCATATGTGTAACTATCTAGTCTGTTAAGCAATGATAATATCAACATATCCATGACCAGCTATTGATCATATCATTCTACATTTGATTCAGATTTCATCTCCAATATTGTCACTTTTCATTTACTTACTGTATTTTCAATTTATAGGCTCTTCCTCTCTTGATTTAGCTTTGTAAAGTGCTTCATAGATGTGTTACAAGAAGTAAAGCATGCAACAAAACTATGCATTTTACTATCTGTGTATGAAGGATAATAAATACATAGCGGCCAATCACTGAAGGCATTTGGTCATTGGTTAAGATTAACTTTGTTATTATTATTTTGTAGATTGAAGTAGAAGCAGGGAAATTTGAACTTTATGTTAATAGAAAGACCATTATTGAACAGCTGGTACAATTTAACTGAATATAGGACTGTACAATGAACACTCTATATATGTACATATATAATACATAAAAACATGCCATGTATTCATGGCATCCCTAAATGCCAGAATTCATTTGGTTTATAATATACTATCAAAAGAAATTTGATTTTGAATTTGAAGGAAGAGATTTCTCATGTCTTTGATGATTTGATTCTGGAGTGAGAAATTTTAGTCTAGCATTTTGCAAACTATATCCCAAGATAAAAATAAGGAAACCCCCTAAATTTTTATTTGTTCTTTTAAAATTTTCCGTAACCCTGAATTTTTTAAAAAAGATAAAAGTGCTTGTAATGAGAAAATGTTTTGTGATTCATATCTCAGAATCCATAATTTTATGGTGGAATACATTTATTCAAGTACATTCTCCTGTTCTTTCTGTGCTACCAAAGGAGATTTAAGTATTTGTAGCATGAACTGAAAAGTTTTAAAATATTTCCACCTTGCCATTTTTGAAAGATTTTGGTGTACTGTGTTTTTGAAAACAAATAACTTCTGCATGCAATTTTGTATGTAAGTATACTATATATGAGTATAAATATATATATATCATATATATTTACTGATAATATGTTCAATGATTCAGTGCTTAGTAATAAATTGCTATTATATATTTTGTGGTGTCTTGCTTTTAATTTCATTTGGTGTAGAATTAAAATATCTGCTGTTTCTATTCTTGATTTGCCTTACTACTGTTTTTCTGCTTTTGTTGTTAATGTTGTTGCTCTTATATATAATCATTATTTTAATTAACTATCTTTAATTAATAACAAGATACTATTATTTGTGTGAGTTAGAGCCATAATATTTAGCTATTAGTATGAAATTTGAATGTTTTACAATTGTTAATGTCATATTTTTAGTCTTTTCCCCCAGTGTTAGTTTTCTACTACTGTGTAACAAATATCCACAAAAATCAACAGATTAAAAAGACATTCATAAAATTGCATTGCTGTGGGTCAGAGCTCTGGGTATGGCATGGTTGGGTTCTCTGAACAAACCTCATAAACCTGAATCAAGATGTGAATTTGTGTGCTTTTTCAACTGGGTATCGCATCTCCATAACAGCTCATTCAGTTTGTTGGTGGAACTCAGTAGCTTGTTGTGAAGAATTGACTTAATTTCTAGAAGCTGCCTGCCTTATTAATCATGTTAGCTTCTTAGATCTTCAAATCTGGAAATGGAGAGTGCGCTAATGGTGAATCACCCAAAACACTGTGATTCTCTTACCTGGAAAAGCATAATCTTATTTTAGGGGTGAAACTAATTAAAACGAACCCATTGAGATCACTGTTTGGATATTACAGCCAATTTCTGGGTACTTTAAAACGTTTATTAGAACTGAAATGTATCTTCACAGAGGCATATTACTATTTGACTGAATAATTTGACGAAGTGGTATATACACCTCGGGTTAAGAAAACTTAGAGTAATGTCTACTGTATTCATCACATTCTAATTAACACAATTTTGTGCTGATTTAGTTTATATGTTTTATTGTATAATCTAAAACTTTCTGTCTCATATTGCATAGTTTGTCTTTTTGCCTTCTTTCAGGAGTAGGATTGTAATATTTCTATCTAAAAGTTAAAGTAATACTGCAAAGTGTTCACTCAATCTAGATCCAATGGGTTTCTTTCTTTTCTTTTCTTTTCTTTCTTTCCTTTTTTTTTTTGGTCAAAATTCAGATTTGTGTTCACAAACTCCCAGACAACAAAAATACCTAAATGTTTGTACCCATACAATGTCTCCTTAGAATCATAGACTATAGTATATGTTTGAACACTTAAGATAATTTTTGAGTAGCTGTTCAAATTTTGGGAATCTTTTATGTGCTAAAATTTGTGTGAAATGATGTATCCACAAGTTGGTAATTGAACACTCCAAAATGATTCATAAACAATTTTACGGTTTTAGAATTTGAGTTTATTACTATTAAGTTGTTACCAGTTTTTAAGAAGATCATTTCAAATACTTGCATTAAGCATTGTTTTTACTAAGAAATTAAGATTTTTGTATCCCCACAGATATTATGTTTCTGACCCTAATTTACAATTATCTGTTCTCAGTCTTAAAGGTACTGAGGTAATCGTGGAACATCACAAATTAAATAAATGTAGACACATTGTAATATTCCATTGCTAGCAGGGCCACCGTCTTTGATATAAGATTGACCTCATACTGCTGTGCTAGGCAAACAAAATGTTTCTAAAGGTTCAATGGTGGTTCAGTGGCCTGCTGTGATTTCCCCAAGTCGATAGTTGTCAGCCAGTCTGTTTACTATCATTTGAGATAATAAATCTTGATCTTCACCATAGTAGAAGTCAATATCCACTTAAGCTAAGAAAATCACAGTGTTTTCCTTTTTTGTAAAGCAGGAATTGCCTAGATCTGACTCAACTAATCGAGTAATCTATTTCCTGTGGTGTAACCCATTCTGACATATCTTGATTGGGTGAAAGGAATAATATAGACAGTCACTAAAATGTCAGAGTGTTGTGATTTATCTCTCAAAACACTTTTTCCAATTTAGGTGGAGAGATTCCTACAATGAAAGTTATAAATTTGGGTTTGCTGGCTTTACAATTGCCTGTGACTTGTGTAAACCAGAGCAGATACTTGTTTACTAGTATTTCAATTTACCTTTAAAAATAATTGGATTTAGATGTAACTAAATAAATGCTTCATGATTTGTTCCTTACTCACATGCATATATAAATATAAACTTTTGAAAAATCATTCTCTGACACATTGGTAGAGTATACTGTTATTCTAAAATGGCAATATTATATTATTTTAACATGTTCAGAAGACATACCAGAAAAATAAATGTTTTCTTAGTGTACATTTAATTTCTAGTTTCCTTTCTGTACAAAGATAGTGTTGAAGCAGATAATATTCATTAACTGATACTCTAGATAGATTGACAACAAAAATTTCATGTCAAATATATATTTTATCATTTAATTAATTCTTTCAAGTTGTCCCAAGCATCAAATGATCTTTACTCTTTTATTTAAATTATTTCATTTTAAACATTTCTTTATGTTCTGTCCACAGGTATTTTCATTTACCTAATTACTACATTTCAACTTTTAGTCTACTCTCGTAATTCCTCCCCACTACAGTTTTAATTTTATATTTCAAATCAAAGAAATATTTTTTAAAAATCTTACTTTTAAATTTTTAAGAAATGTGGCTATAATAATCTGCACCTGTGCATCCCTTCCACAGACATACTTTTTAAGTATGTTAAAACATTCATAATCTATATCAATAACAACAAAGCAAGCTTCAGAGAGCAAGCCAGAGGAAGGATTAGTGGAATCTGTAGATAAACACGTTAAATCATCTACAGAAAAAATAGTCCCACTTCATATGAAGAAATACTTAAAACAAGTCTAATATATAGAATTCTGGTAATGACAATAGAGCAATCAAAAGAAAGAGATTGGATTTTAAATTTGGGAAAGCTTTTGCTTTTGGAAAATTGTGTTCACTTAAAGTGAGGTGTCCCTTAAAGTTTGATGATAAATGGAAATAAAGGGGAAAAAGATGAGAATAAGCTAACAGAAGCAAATACAATGACAATATTCAGAAAGCACACAAATTCTACTCTTTGAAATGGCTCAGTTGACTAAAGAAATATGTTCCTCCCATTGGGTTCCACTCTCAGTGAAAGATTTCCACTGAACTAAAAAACACATAGTTGTTAATTCTACTAATAATCCTGCAATTTTATTCCAGTTGGGGGGATGATGTTTAGAAAATAAAAAATAATAGCTGATGCACAAATGTAAAATTAATTTAAATTTAATTCAAATAAAAAAAACAGAGAAGGCAAAAACAGTTTGTGTACACAGCATTCACAAGTCAGAATAATACAATTCTGGTATGTTTCATGAGCAAATCATTTTTTATCACTTCTTTACTTCTTTGTGGACCAATCTACTACAGATGAATCTCATGCATTTTTGCCTGATTTTAAGGGTTAACCATTTCATTCAGGAAGAAAATTTTCCTTAAGGAGTAACCAAGAACAAAGAAAAACTAGTATAATATGCTGTAATGTTAATTACATATTTTAAAAAATTTATTTACAGAAATTTTTTAGATATCTCTGACATTCAGCAACTTAGAAAATACACATAAAAATCAAGTTAAATGTGCCATGAGTTAATAAATTTGAAAACATATGAAAAAGATCAAAATCATGTAGGGAATGATTATTAAATTACAAGTTTCCTAAGAGATAAAAGTTGACACTGAAAATTTTTTAAAAAGAATTACACAAAGAAATTTGACATGAGTTGATAAGTAAAAGTTAAACACAAGGTAGAAAGTAAAAAGAAAATTTAAAAAAAAAACATAAAATGTAGGCCAAAATATGCAATATATTCATAATTGGAGTATCTGAAAAATTCTCTCAAAAATCAATGTTAATTTCAAAATTAGTCCCGAATGGTAACCTTTGGGGTATATATAGCAGACTTGAAATTAGAGATAAAAAAGATGCTTTTGTTCTGTGAGTTTAATTACATTTTTCTGTGAGTTAATGATATATTTGTTTGTTGTCTCTTACAACAAACAAACAAGCAAATACCAGCCTTTATTTTAATGACCAAGCCATATTTTATGAGACTTATGGCAATGTGGTGTTTCTAATTTAGTAAACTATTCTTCAAATATAAAGATGATCTTGATATTTGAGTTGGAAGAGAAAAATAAAAAGCAAACCACTAGGAAAAATACAGAAAGAGTGACGAAGATATCCTTTTATGTGAGTAAGGAGGATGAATATGTATGACTACACACAGGAAAACTGTTAAAATTTAATCTAAAAAGCACCAAGATGAATTCAGGTTCATAGGTCAAGGTAATAATGAAATATACTCTAATACCCATATGAGAATATTTCTCTGATAGCAGGTGTGACAAGTACAGATGTGAGTACTATATAAGTTTTTTAATGTCTTTCTGATTCATGAGAACTCATTAATAGTAGCTCATTTGTCTTTTCTAAACAATAGTTATGTACTTTATATTTAACAATTTTAAATTTTAAGTTGGAATTTTTATATTGTTTTATCTAATTTCTATAAAATAACATCTGAGGCAGAGAGTCGAACGTAGGAAATTCCCTTAGATTTTACACAAGAAAATAAGACTCAAGATGCCTGTGTGTAGTTTCCATTGCTCTGAAGGTGGGTTGATGGCCAAGCCTTGGCCAAAGTCATTATCCAAGCTTCCAAAGCATAGGGATATAAATAGAATTGCGTTCAGTCCTGTGGATACACTATTTTTTGAGGAATATTGTACAAGATTCGTGTGGTATAAGACCGTACTTCCAGTGGATTAAAATGCTGTTAAACTAGGGACAGAAAAGAACAGTCAAGAGATGGAGGAGTAACTCAGTTGTGGAACTCTTGTCTAACATACATGAGACTCCCAGCACTAGGAAAAAAAAGATAAGCACATATAAATAATGGACAGGATTTAACTAAAAGCCACATGCCAGAATAACTTTAGGAGTAACATTTGAGACTTTTGCTAACTCAGCAAATGGACAGATATTGAGAAAATAAACAACATGAAGACTTCTTTGTGCAGAAAAGACATTTCCTAAGTTCCATAGTGAATACATTATATTTTAGTTTCAATGAACTGTCAGATTTTGTGGAAACTCAATGGGATTCTTGGGTATATGTGTATAGTTTTGCAACTTAAAACAAAGTTTCAGATTTGGAATTCTAAAATACATTACCTGGTTCAAATATGAACACAAGAGCATCGATCTTGACCAAGTCCCAGTTCTTCCAGTGCACATTTAGATATCTAAAGGAAAAATGAAATGTGTCTTGTAGAATATTATCTTTTATATAGTAAGTGTTAATAGTAATATATATTATTTATTTTGCTGAAATACAAGACTTTTCAAATGAGAACTAAGGTTATAGAAAGTAAAGATTTATAGGTAAATAATGTAAAGAAAATAGAACAAAAATATCCAATTACTGATAATTAAAAAAAATTAAATTTGAAGCATTCTTAGTAATCTTGTGAAAAAACAAAATTGAATAATACCTGAGTTTAAAAATCACTAGAGATACTATGACTAGGGATAACTATGTTTTCAGGTTTGAGAAAGAAAAAAGGAATGTTTTACTAAATTAAACCACACTTTCCATAGAACTGAATTTTCAGAAGATAGTTGATGATGAAGAAATATGGAAGAAAAAACGTGAGTTATGTGATCATTAAAGTACTAGAATTTAGAAGAGTTAGAGATATCTGTGTAATGAACTGAGTGATTATTTATTTAATATGCCTGATACATTAATAGTGTTTAGCCCTTGGTATGAAACAGGCGGTGCATCAGAAGACAGTGTTGTGTGAATTAATAACCAGAGAAGGACAAGATCAAATAGTTTTCCACTGGGGAGGCAGCTAGAACAAAGAAAGATTTACAGTCAACAAGTAGTTCTTGACTTTTCTTTCTGTTAAAATGGTGACTATGCTTAAAAATCTACTTTTCCTCAGGGACAATTGTCAACAAATACAGCACAACTCTAGTGACCTTGCTAAAATAAATTTTGTTAAGTAAAAAAAATGAATAAATAAAAGTAAAAAGTTTTGGAAAACTGCAAATGAAAAGCACAATTTACATCTGATATTCGAACTATAAAAGTTTTACTTCAAGACTTTAAAAGATCATTAGCAAATGCTAAAGCATTTTAGGAATTGTATGTGACCTTTAGATTGTTTTGTTAATACCATTATTTCCTTTAGGTAGTCATTTGTAAAAGTTAGGTTCAAGTCTCCAGGTGTGTTTGGACACTACATACAATAATTGATTACTGAAGAAATTATATCAAAAAATAAGCAGTGTAACTAAAAACACCCAAAGCTCTTGGCATTTTAATATTCATAGGGGACATATATTAGGACCATCTGTGGGAAGTATGAAGAATACTTTCAAAATAAGTCAAAGTCATTGAAATAAGTTTATAATATTGAATTTGAGAGTTTATTTAGAAACTCTACAAAGTGTGCTTATGTATTCTTCACCCTGACCTAAAAAAAAAAAAAGCATTTTACTATTGTATTGCCTCCAGGAAAAGGATATCTATCTAGTCAGAAAAAAAAAAAAACTCTCAAAATCAATGGGATTAGAAGCTGTAGTCAAATAACCCCCAGATAGCAAGTATAAAGGGCTTCAGATATTTGCAATATCATGTGATAGCATAGAGAATATTTTAGCTAAAACCATGCATTAGCTAGCAAATTATTAGCTTGTCCAAGAAAATATTGCAATCAATTGTTTAGTGAGATTTCACCTTATAAAAGCAAAAGAGTAAATAAAATCATTCTTGGGGTCTGCTGCCCATTACTTTGAAACAAATTTTAAAATTTACTGTCTGTATTGGATTGCAAACTGTTAGAATTTTACATCTGGCTTTACTTATAAAGAATATGTATTAGTTTTCCTAATACACATTCTTAGCAAAAAATTATGAACAACAAAATTTGAGACAATAAACATTATAATAAAAAGAACACAAGTATGGAATCTACATTATAGAAATGAATTGCTGCGATGGAGAGAAGAAAAGGTGTTTTAGAGAACTGAAGATCAATGAGTAAAGTTTAAAATTAATATGCTTAATCTATGAATGTTTCTCAATGAATTATGGAAAAGGACAACAATATTTTTAAAATTTACTGTGATAAATATTATAAATAACTTTTAAAGCACGTCAATGATTGGAAATACAGAAAACAGAAAGAATGATTAGAAACACAAGGTTATGAGAAGACAACTTCATGGTGGTGATGAAAGAAACACTTTACAATTGTAAAAAAAACCCTTTATATCATTATATATATTTGATTTAGCTATGTAAAGTTAATTTTTAGCATCATAGTACATTTATACAATTTTAAAAACAAACTTTTGTTTGTTTGTTTTGAAACACAGTTTCACTATGCAGTTCAGTTGGCCTTGAACTCACTTTGTAGCCCAGGCTGGCCTCAAACTCACACTGATCCTCCTGCATCAGCCTCCAGAGTGCTGAGATTACAGTCATTCACCACAATGCCTGGCAAAAATATATGTTAAACATAGATTTCATCCCACTTCCTTAACTGGCAATGTGCATTTCTTTCAGTTTTTTCCCCTATTTTGTACATTTTAGCTAGGAGTAATCATAATCTTTCATGGTGTGTTTGTGCATTAGGGTATGTGGATGTAAGCTTGAATATCTCAAGATTAATGCTCTTGAACTTAACAAATGATTATTTAGCAAACACATTTAAATATTTAAGTATTATATTTTGGTAAGTATCCATCAACAAGTTCAATATGATCAAGAGTAAAAATGTACCTATATCTCTACTAAGATACCACCATATAGCTAGGTATCGTGGCACACGTGTAGTCTCAGTAGTTGGGAGGCTGAGACAGGAGGATTGCTGCAAGTTCAAGGCCAGTCTGGATACACCATGAATTCATGATCCAGCTTGAATTATGTAGTGACACTGTCTCAAAACATAAAAAATAAAAATAAAAGAAGATACCACTCAACAGTCTTCAGCTTTTTCCACTATTCTGAAATAACATTTTGGTAAAGAGAAAATTTAAATATATTCTGAATATGAATACTCTCTCAGAACCATAGCTTTCAAATATTTTCTCCCATTCTGTAAACTGTCTCTTCGTTCTCAGTTGTTTATTTTGGAGTGCAGAAGCATTTTAAGTTGATGTAATCCCATTTGTGAAATTTTGCTGTTATTTCTGGTGATTTTAGAGTCCTGCTCTAGATATCTTATCCCATAGGACTTCAAGTATTTCTTCTACATTTCGGTGCCTGACCTCTGAGGCCTTCCTTTGAAGTCTTGGCAGAAGCCTCCCTGATGCTACAACCCTTGCATTCTGCCTGCAGGTAAAACCAGATTCACAAAGATGATCCCAAGGTCTGCTGTCAGCTCCTTGAACCATGGCTGTAGTGGCATTTGAGTGCCTGGATGGTGGAGCACAGTGAAATGAATCTTGGAGATCCAATTCCCTCAGTAGCACTTCTCCAGATGGTGGCAACCTGCCTGGGAAAATAGACTGTGTTACAATGATGGTTTCCCTTTCTATACAGTTATCCCCCAGTGGCTTTAGGGGTTGGGACTTGTATAGCATGTTTGCATATAATCTACACACATCTACCCATATAGTCTAGATCATTTCCAGATAGCATATAAGATATCTAATACAAGGTAAATCACTGTTAGACTGCATTGAATACAGCACAAAAGCAAGGAAATGAAATATGAACATATTAAGTAAGGGGAAAATGATTTTTCTGAATATTCTTCATTCCTGGTTGGTTGAATATGTGGACATGGAACTTGGAGATACAGGGGTGCAACTACATATGAAACCAGATGTGGTTCTCTCTCTTGTCCTCTGGTCAAGTCAATTGTTAGGAAATTCCAACCAAAGATAAACTGCTTTCATTTCATAGTTATCCTTGAACAGGGTATTTTAAAATCTGAATGTAGCGTATAAATTGGGAAATATACAAATATTTTCTGGAATTACTTTCACATTATTAAAAGAAAAGCAAAATGTTAAGTAAAAGTAAAAAAAAGGTAGAAGATTTTCACATTTTCCAAATTTGATATTGTTTTTCTCTTAGCAGGTTGATTTTTGATTGATAATATTTAAAGATATATTATATGTATGCTGATGTCAGTTAGCTTTGCTTAACTATTGCATAATGGATACAAATTTCAAATTACATGTGATACATAATGCATAAAATTGTCACTGTAAAATAATGTTTTCAAACAAGCAATTCAAAGTACACTTATTGTGCAAATGCAGTTTCAATGTGCTCATATTCTAGAAAGTGAATTCCTTATGCAGAGAGTGTAATAAGATTTTTGTTTCTTAGAAATCAACTACAAAAGAATGTTGCTTAAAAATCAATTGACTCCCTATAATATATAGTAATTAAATTTAATTATAAATACAATTTTCAAGTACAAAATGCATAAAGATCAAAGTAAAATATTTTTGATTAATATAGAACTATACTAGGTCCAATTATTGTTTTATTTTAAATAGACACCAGGCATTTGCTAAGTATAAAGTTCTCATAGTTAGGCAAGGAGAAACTTTAAAGAATTTTAAAATTATATCTCAAAGTTCTTTGTCTCCATAAGCCAGAGGTTTGATGATTTATTTACTACCTCAGTCTTTTTCAAAACTCCCAAAGAAAAAGGACTTCTGTTAATGTAATGATAGAATTTTGTTTTCTTTGGGGATATATCATGTTAAAATTAGAACAACAAATAATGAAGATTATCATTTTAATTTTTTGAAACATTTAAAGAACAACATATGTACTATTATTTTAAATTTGCTAGTTTTTTAAATTTGCATAACATTAACAGGAATTCATTTGTATAACTGGGGTTTGGTTTAGTCAATCTGATATTCTAAGATCCAAATTTTAATTATTTTTATATTTCTATAAATTTTATATCTCAAGTGATCAAGACTGAAGATAATTTATATCCAATCTTTCAAGTTTATGACATCAAAAAGTGTTTTTTTATAATATTGTTGCTTTCTGTTGCCATGAAGGAGTACAGAGTGATTTAATTTAGTTTTAAATGACCCAAGACTTTTTTTAGTCATCACTATTTTTTAAAGTTTTCTTTTTTATTTATATATACCTGCTAGAAGATAAAACAGATAATAATCTTGAAGTCAATAGGCATAAGAAGGATTTTCTGAACAGAACACCACTTGCACAGGAAATAATACTGAGAATCAACAAATGGGTAAACCAAGGTAAATGGGAAAAGACAACCTGCAAAATGGGTAAAAATTTTTGCCAGCCATACCTCAAAGAGAGGAATATATAAGATATCTAATTTATCAATAATATGTAAAATATATAAAATAATATGTAAGATATATAAAATAACAAAAAATAAAAGATGCAATCAAAAAATGGGCAAATGAAACAAATAGTTTACAGAAGAAGTACACATGATCAATAAGTAGATGACAAAATACTCAACACCACTGGTTATTAGAAAAATGCAAATTAACACGTAACTGAGATTCCATCTTACCCTAAAAAGGTGACCATCATCACAAAATCGAGTAACACATGCTAATGAGGTTGGTAGGAAAAAAAAGGAAAACTTTTACAATGTTCAGGGGAAATGTAAACTGGTACAGCTAATGAGAAAATTACTATGGAGACTCTTTAAAAAACTAAAATGAGAAATTCTATTTGATCCAGCTATTCCCTTATTAGGTATCTTGCCAAAAGAGTTAATGACATCATATTACAGTGATACATACATATTCATATTTATAGCAGTGTGATTTATAATAGATACATCTTGAAAGCAACTTATACATCCAGCACCAGATGAATGGATACAGAAAATGTGGTATTTACATACAATGCAGTATTACATCGCCTTAAAGAAAGATAAGTATGAGTCATTTATAGGAAAACAGATATATCTTGAGGCCATAATATTAAATGAAATAAATCAGACACACAAGGTTAAATATTGCATGGATTATTTTATATGAGAAGCTCAAGTCCAAAAGAAAGAAAAATAACATAGATAAAAAGAAGTAGGGAGACTGATCTTTCTCAAACAGGAAAGGAATCGAGAGATGGAGAGAGGAGGGAGGAATGGAAGGGAAAGTGGATGGAAAAAATGACCTAAGATGTGTTATGCACATGTACCACTCCACACAGGAATGTAAGTAAACAGTATGTGCTGCAAACATGTAATAAAAAAGTAATTATGGTCATGTATGTGTATTTACAATTGTATATAATTGTTCGGGTTGTGGTATGGTATGGATTTAGGAAACCATTACTACAATCATAACACAAACTGCGTCTTTCGCGCCAACCAACTCCCTCTTGCTATTCTTTGCTGCTTCATTGTTCCTTTACCCAAAGTCTGCACAAATAGTAATCTGTTTTCTAACACTGTAGTTTCATCCTTTGGAAAATATCATACAAGTGAAATCATAAACTATGCTACCTTTCAAGAATTTCACTCAATATCATGCCTTTGAGGTTCAACCTGTTTTTATTGTGTATCAATAGTTCAGTTGTTATGTCTGAGTGGAATTTAATGCCATGGATATTCCACCATTTGCTCTTCAGTTGGAGGACATTTGTTACTTATTTTTTTGAACAATTATGAATGAAGTCGCATTAATCTTTATGAGGATATAATTGTTATTTCCCTAGGTAAATACCTAAAAGTGTAACAACGAGGTCATATGATAAGTTTCTGCTACTAATTATTTTTAAATAAGTACTTAACTTTTTTCAAAATGGCTATACCATTTTAAATTCCCAAAATAAAATACAGCTGATTCTGTTGCTCCACATTTTTTCAGCACTTAGAAAAGTTAATTCTTTTCCATCTTTCAATGGGTATGTAGTAATAGTTTATAGTTGTTTTTAATTTTTAGTTTCTTGAATGTCAATAACATGAATATATTTCATGCGTTCTTTTCATTGAAACATTGTTTTATGAAGTATTCATTCATATCTATTGTCAATTTTATATCATTTTCTTTATTCTTACTATTGGTATTGAAGTTTTTTATTCAGTCTGCATAAAATCTCTTTGTCAAATAAGTGCTTTGCATGTACTTTCTAGCATCTTGTTCCTTGCCTTTGAATCCTCTTAACACCATTTTCAGAGAAACAGTGTTTTAATTTTAATGTAGAATTGAATCAAATTAATCAAATGTGTGTTTTGTGGCATGTATTACAGCTCTTTACCGTGTTATCTACACAGGTCATGTTTTTAAAAATATTTTCTTGTAAAATATTTATAGTTATTATACAGTTTATGTTTAGGAATAATCAATTTTAATTTAGTTTTATAAAGTATAACGTTTTTGTTAGAAGTTCTGTATTTGCATGCAGAATTTACCTTACCTTTGTAGATCTGTTTCTGAATTATCTATTCTGTTTTATTGAGATATGTGTCTGTATCATCACAAGTGAGTGATTTAAAATTACTCACTGATTTTAATAAATTTATCCCTTTTTGAAAATTGTTTATGGTTATTTCACTTCGCTTTTTTCTATAATACTTGAAAAAACTTGCTTGTATCTTAAAAAAAAACCCTGCTGAATTTTCATTTTTGAGTACTGAGGGTTGAATTCATGACTTGTTGAGTTACATACTCAGCTCATTTTATTCCTTTATTATGATACTGGATCCCCAAACTTACTATGATTCCCAAACTGAACTTGAATTTGCTATACTCCTGATTTAGCCTCCTGAGCAGATGAAATTAGAGTAATGTTCCACCACTACTAGATCTGCTGGGGTTTTAATTATGCTTGTATTCTGAGAGATTTCCTACCTTTAACCCATGAATTTTCCTGTAATTCAAATAGTAAATAGAGTTTTTCAACCAAATATTTTACTTTGCTGAATACATACACATGCAATAAATATATGGAACATGGAAGACATGTTATTTACACATAATCATATTAACAATTTGATAGCATATTCGAGTGACTCAAAAATTCATGTATTTGAATGTTAGTATGATATACATTCTGTTTATCAGATGATAACCTTACTAGTTTCATAGTTGTGTTTTTTAAAAATGTTGATCAAGTTAATTAAAAGTGAAAATTAGTTTTCAAAAAAAAAATGAAAAGAAAATAAAACCAAAAGAGAACTAAGATAGCCTAAGCCCACTTAAACACATTCCTTGCTTGTACATTAGGGAAACTTTTTCATGCTGCTTTTTTAAAATGTTTCATTTTACATTCCTCCATTTGAATATGAACAGAACACCGGACAAACTAAACAAGTTCCTAACATCAGTAGGGACACTCTGTCAGGGAAAATAACAGCAATGACATAAAAAACCATTTCATTTATCATAACTATTTTATCTTTATTAATTTTGCACTTATTTTCTTATTACAGATTTTATGAAAACAGGAACTGTAAGTTGAAAAATGTTTAAACCCCACATAAAAGTAGCCATATGAATGTTCATCAAAACAATATGCTAATTTTAATGTCACTTTAAAGATGTTCATTGACAATGGTACATTTCTGAAGAATGCTGCTTAATTGGCTGTGTGAAGAGTGGTCACGGTATGAAAGTATTTAGTCTTTATGAAGACAAATGAGATGGCTAATTTTTCTAGACTGCTGTGAGGCAAGGAAAATTTACATTTACCTCATAAGAATAAACAGAACATTTCTCTTTTGGAGAAAAAAATGACTACCTTTTTACATGAATTGAGTAGTTTTAATCTCATTTGTTCCTTTCCATGTATTTTGCTGTCTAAAGTCACTCCTTACTTTGAACACAGAAACTTCAGTGACAAAATTAAAAAAACTTGAAAGCAGGAACCGTTCCAAGGGTTAGTTTATATTCCTAAACACTTTCTATATTTTGTGGAAAACTGGCTAAAACCCGTATGGTGTTGAATTATGATAATTTTACAATACAAATTACATTCTGAAGAGGCAAAATGAGTTTTGAAGAAGTTTTGAGTATCAACAATTATATAGTGAGGTTTGACTATGACAAATTGCCAGAACATCTTCCACTGGCCCCTGCAGGCACACACTCCACTGCTCTCCAACTTGCTTTCTATGCAGTTAGGCTTTGCTGCCTAAAGGACGAGGATTCTGTATTCCTGTTCTTCCCTGTGGATCTCGCTAATACAGTTCTTCAAGAGAAGATTGAAAGGATGGAGTGTGAAGCTGAAATGTTTTTGACTTTCTCCTTATGGGATTGTTGCAGGCCATTTATACATTTTAAATGATTTCTAGCTTCTTGTCAGGCAATAATCTACAAGTAAATGTGTATATTCAGTGTCCTTTCTGTGTCCTGCATGTGGTAATAATTGCTCTCATTATGCCTTGAAGTCTAGGAATGTTAACTATATATATTTGAATAATTACATCATCTGTTAGGGGTTTTAACTGCCCAAATCTTATAGTTATAACTTTGCTCATTGTCCCTCAATTTATACTAATTTAAGGGTTTTATCCTTTTTTGCTGGGACCCTGACTAATAAAATCATTTTAAAATAGCATGAAAAATTCAATAAACACAAAAGCATATATACAACCCCTTGAAATTATGAAATATAATGATAAGATGAATAACATAAGCACAACATGAAGGTGGCTGAGAACTAGGGCAACCAATACACCATTACAACATTCTAGGTTTTTCCATCTTTGCTGCTTCCATTTAAACAGCAATTTTTTTAGCTTATGCTGTTAGAAGTTTTTAGGTTGCACACTATTTGAGTACTGTTATTCAATTATTCTGATATTTAAGAAAAATAATTTCATGCAACTTAAGCTAATAATTTGAAATTACATTCAATAATTAATTTTACCTCTTATTTCAACAAATGTAATACTTCTATTGTAATTTTTTTTTTACATATAAAAGTACCACAAATATATTTTAAAAACAAACTGGTGATTTTTAGGCATCAATTATTTATTGAGCTTAGTTATATTGTTATACTCCAGCAGAAGTTATTACTGCCCAATGTCAGGTTCAGCTGAGTGACAGTCATTTAATTTTTATGTCATTATTTGAGAAAAATTGCATTTTTGGGAGAAAGTTATTTTTTATATGTAATCTTCTGTTAGTCATCACACTAACCTAAGGGAAAGCTTAATAAGAATATATAGTTCTAAATGCTTAAAATTTTAACTTCCTCTGTCTTAAAAAGGAAGTAAAATTATTTCTATAAATTAATATTATATCATCAAGTCCCTGTTTGGGCGCCAGTTAACGGGGACCCAGCCTAGATCCCCAATCTTCCAAACGAGTGTATGAAGAAGGCTTAAATAAATGAGACAAGTGGTATGATTTTAGGGCTCCAGGAGGATCAAAGCCCCTGTAGAGTTCTTGACTCTGCAGCTATCATGAGGGCTAAGACAAAGAGCTTCTCTGGACCACCAGTATATATTTTCAAATAGACAAAGAAAGCGGATACTGAGGGAGGTGCTGAGGGTGGTGTTGGAACTGAGCAGGACTTGGGAGTCACTTCAAGGACATCTCCAAGTAGGAAGGAATACCAGAAAAGGAGGACTATTTTATCTCCAAGATGGCCTTTGTGATGGGACTGTAATGCCTGGCAGAGTAAGATGCCTGCAGGGCAGTCTCTATTAACATAATTAATTATGGAGCCAAGATGTCCTCAGCTGCGACCTTCTTTACCTTGCCCTTTGAGGTATCTCTGCCCTCATTGGCCACTACAGGCCTCAGTCAGGACCAGTGATTCATAGAGATTCATTTACTATGAATCAGCTCCCATTGCCAGGCAAGGGGCCTCGTCCTAGAACAGGCTCACAGATAAATAGAATGCCAATTAGTAAATTTTAAATCCTGCTTAGCGCTGCTTTGTAGTGTTCTCCAACAAATGTGAATAAGCCTATTCCTATCAAAAATGTTTCCTTAGCATCTTTTCCTATTACTGGGACAAAATAAATGACAACACAATTTAAAGGGAGAGAAGTTTATTTTCATTTAGCTGTAGTGCCTGGTTGAGTGGCTCCCAGGCAGAGACAGCATGAGGAAGGGCCTGGGCAGCACACAGCTGTTCATTTCTCATGGGGACCAGAAACAGAGAATAGAGGAGCCTTAGAGAAAGCTATGCTTTTTCAGGTCAAACCCCAGGTGACACCATCCAACCACATTCCACCTCCTATGAGCCACTTAGCAGTTGAATCCATTAGTGAGCTAAACCACTGAGTGTAGCACTCTCATCATCCAATCACCTCCCCAAAGCCTACATTAGAGAGACTTTGATAATATTTGACATCAATAGTGCAAGCTTCTTTTTTTTTCGAGTAGTATCATGCTAGTTTGTCTATATGTCTCATTATATTATAAATATCAAGGGTTTATTTAGCAATTAATTTAAACAGTAATATGTTTTAAGCACCTATAATAAGTGAGGCATGATCTTAAGCTTGAGAATACAGAAAAATAACGTTGTTCCCTTCACTGAGCTTGTAGTATAATGACAGAGATATTAATAATTAAGTAATGTATTTCCATATTTTGAGACATCCAAAGAAAGGAGGGGTAGAGAATAGCAAGAAATAGAGTGCTCTTAAGAAGGTTTGGTTTAAACTTGTGTTTCAGGGTCAAATACAAAATTAAATTCAGATTAGCAATGTGTGTTTAAAATAGCTAAATTAGGCAGCACTATAAAAGAGACTGTTTCCACCAATGTTACAGTAACTTGAAGAAATTTCTCTTAGATAAGCAAAAAGCATTACATTTTTATTTATTTCTTTGTGTTAATGCATTGATACATTCTTTTTTGTGCCAATATAAAAGCTGTGCTAGGTACAATTAAAGGGGAAAAATGAAAGATAATTGAGAGAGACCAAAAAAAAAAAAAGGTAAAATATGAACATATAATATATATAGTTTTGGCTTTAGTTTTGTTTTGAAATCTCTTCTTGAATTACCTGCTGCCTTCTGACATGGAAAACTTTACTGTTTCTCTGGCGTTTTTCATCCTTTTCACTGACCCTTCCATCTTCTTCTTCATCTTCCATTTTCCTATATACATACTGTAGAGTTGTGTCAGTGATTGGTATCACATTTCATATCCTATACATCTTTTTGATCGATCTTTTGAGTGTGTGTGTTTATGTTCTGTCATGTGCTAAAGGAATGGAAATCGTTTATCTGATTAATTTCTTCTTTGAGCACTGGAGAAATGATCTAAATTTCAACTCTAATATTTTTACCTTTAACCCTTGGAAATGGCAAGCTCATTTGCTTCTGTGTATAACATTTAGTTATTACAGGTTTGCCCACTTTCAATGTATGACTGATGAAGAATGAATACCCAAGATCAGATATATAAATATACAGAGCTTGGATATTAATATTCTATCTGTTTTGGTTATTTGCACGTGCTTTATTTTCCAAACAACTGCAGACCACTTTGAAAAATTGTCATTTATCTAAATACCACTTGAACATAAAATTTTAAATATTGATGTGCTAAACTTGGTAGCTATATGATTAATTGGAATATTTTATTCGTATGTATCTACACCTTATTATATAAATAAAAAATAAATCATAGTTAGGAAAATAAGTGCTATGTGAGGAAGACAGTGTTAGAATACATGCAAAGAAGTACTCAGGAACTTAAAGAGTTCTGACTAAATAATAGGAAGTCAGCGAGGTCCAAAAGAATAGCCCAAGGTGCAAAATATTGGAGGACATTAAAATGTGCATGTGTTTTTTCCAAGTGCCGTAAACAGGTGATCTTTAGTATTCATAGTCAATAATTATTAAATTTGAAGACATTTTATTAACTTTTTCTTAGTTTATATTTGTGTATTATCTTAATATTAGTAATTTAATGTAAATAATTTTGTGGAGAAGAACAAATTGACTCAGACTTTTACCACTGGATGTATTTATTTCATATTATGGGCATTTGTATTATTAAATTGAAAGGATTTTCAGACTACAGCACAAGAAATCGTGTTCTAAAAATTACATAAAGCTTATATTTTGCTATAGTTCTTTTCATAATCACAAAGTACTGGGTTTAAAATTAGTGCCAGACTTTTGTCTGTCCTAGAGCACTTATTTAAAGCAACAATTTTTTATGCTGTCCTCGAGAGCTGCATGAAAAGTTCAAAATGTTTAACACTGTTGTACCCTGTTAGGAGTTAGATGGCAAGGCTGTTGATCAATAGTGACAATTCCCAACTCTCATCTTATCAAGTGCAACAACAAATATTGCAGACATCTGTTTGTGATATATTAAATGAAATTCTGTATTTCCTTGGTTCTCTTTTCAAGTGTGAGGTTCATTACACATGAAAGATAATTTACTAGACAAAGGCCATCCTAGTATGTATGATTTGACAAAACATCATAAAAATAGATGAATTCCCAATTTATGCATGCTTGCATTCTGTCTCATCCAGTTATGAATTACTTTGAGCAAGCATAATATGCAGACCTAGGTTATGTCTTAATAAACACTTGCAGAAGGCAGAACAGGGATTGTAGTGTGTTAGAATATACTATTGATCTGATTGCCTTCCTAGCAGCCATCTTGAGTTTATAATAATCATAGTCAGACATTTATTAGTTTGAGAATTACCAGTTTAGCTTTTGATTCTTACCCTAGACAATATTAAGTTTCACTTGTAGCCTTCAGATATTTTTTCAATGCTCAGATGGTTGGACATGACAGATATTGTACCACATTTTTCGAAATCATTGTCACAGTTTAGTCTAAGATATGAAAAATACACTCTGCAGCAAGAACAGGGCATGAGAAGGTCCTCATGATCTTAAAACAGCTCTTTAAATGTTTTCTTGCTGATGGGATTTGGAACATACTTTTTAAAAGTATGTTGACCAAAAACTTATGTATACATAATGAGTGTTTGATGGAAAAAAAGTACTGAAAATTATCAAGTTCTATAACGGTATAATTTGTTGAGATTTGCTATTTGACATTGTTTCTTGATCAATATTTTGAAGTAAAAAATGAAGTCAGAAACACTGCAATGAAATAATGTAGAACAGAGCATCAAGAGTGAAAGCTGTGCAAATTAACAATTCTGATATACAATGTAAAGGCATGATTTAATTCTGTCTTCAGTATTTTCCTTTTTCAGATTTATTTCATCAGTTCATTTTCTCTAGTGCATGTAGATGGGTGGCAGGTTTTCACCAATACACCTCTTAGGTGTAAGTATGATGCCAGTAATTCAAAACCAGAGCATCAATCCCAATGCAAACTTTTCAGGAATAAAGTACTTATTTACTAAGATTAGTCAATTGTCTATATTCGGATAATATCCATCTATCCATCCATTCACACATACATACATAATGCTACGGAAGACACTACTGTCAGTACTTTGACAGGAGTCTGACAGATTTCAGCGAATGAGATTGAACAGAAACCTCATTTCTCTCTGATAAAGGGCCTCTCAAGGCTGGCCTTGAACTCACTTTGTAGCCCAGTCCTGTCTCCAACTTAATATGATCTCTTGCCTCAACAGAAAAAAAATACTAAAGAACATGGACAAGTGGTTCAGTGCAATATTATCCATAAATGGTAGAAATTGGAAACCATCAGCTGTGCATTAATAATGGAATGAATGTATTGTACCATGTTCAATGGCATAATTCTGTTTCACAATGCAAATGAATAAACTTCTGCCACAAATAACTATAAATTTCATGAGCATAAAACTGTTGAAAGAAAGGAAACATAAAAGTGGACATAAATTTTATAAATTTATATTTGGTCTAAAAGAAGAAACATAGTTTAAGTCCTTAGAATGAGAAAAAAGGAGGAAACAATAATCAATAGCAGCCACAAGAAAGGATTCTGAGTCTACTTTGACTCAGTTATGTGGAACAAACAAAAAAGCAGCCCAAACATGCAGGCCTTTTTTGTTGCCATTAACTTTTAACTGTTTAGCTGGAACAGCAATAGAAAACCTTGATATTTTTCTCCTAGCAAAGTATGTAGAAATGCATGACTTGTTAGTGAATATTCAATATTCAAATAAAAGTTCAAATGCAAATGAGAATAATCAGATATTATACACTGGATATTTTAAATAGCTTTCTAAAAGTATGTTTTTATAGCATTCTGTAAATCTAGTACTGCTATCTCTCAATATTGATGGATGAGTGGTTCCAATGCCAAAATCTAAGGATAATCAAGTCCTTTATATAAAGTACAATTTTGTGTACACAATACTCACATATATTATGTCACATCAATAGTCGCTTTAGTATGTCTAAAAACTAATACCATTATAAATGCTATTTATGTAGCTGTATCATCACTGACAAAAAGAAAATACAAAGTTTTGTGGATTATTTAGATTGGTCATTTTGAAAGTACATATATACCACACTTATTTTTCTTAATTTAAAAAGCTTAAGTGATATGTTAAATTAAAAGTAAGTCACTTGTGTGAGAAAATAGTATCATTTTTACTTCTTTAAAAAAAGAAAGGATGTAAGAATAGAAAAGTTTGGGGCAAGTTATGAGGACTGGAATGCATTATCAGACAAAAACTTCCAGCAAATGTAAAAAGCCCATAAGTGAAAATTCCTCAAACTATTTTCAATGAGAGATATGAAAAGAAATAGAGATGCTTGAAAATACATTAAGAATATTGATTATATACTTTCCAAGTGAAATAATTTACAACAGAAAATTAAGGCATCACACAGATTTAAGACATTTTCCAGAGGGGACAATGATTGTCAGTGTCAGTCTGATCCTACTCCCCTACCCCTAGAAGTTGAGCACTCTATTTAATATTTACACTTCCCACATTTGGAAACTATACAGTATTCAAACATGAAACTTCAGTTAACTATGATGACACTTAGGTACCACTAAATAAATGAAAACAAAAATGTTTAAGTTCTAACATATTTAATTAAACTACACAGAACTCAACTGATTTACAATAGGCTCATCAACTGAACTCCGAATTCAAAAGTAAAATTTCATAATATATGACTGAAGTTAAAAATTTGAAGTCATCAAATAAAAAACTAACTACATTGTCTTTAGGAGTTAGTTTAACTCATAGATTTAGACAGAAATTTACTTTTTCTGATTTATTTTGATTGCCATGCTCTCAATATAATGGAAGGCTTCTTTAGAAAATATTAAAATAGACTTTTCTATATATAATTTTTTCAAGGTGTTGGATTTTAAAGGAACTATCAAAGTTATTCTAACATTTTAAAAACTGTTTTATAGAATACTCAATCTCATTTTATAAAAACTGAGATGCTTAAATATTATTCTGTAGCCTGAAAAAAGTAACAAATTTATATAGATGTATTAACGCACAAAAATAATTTAATTTATCTCTTAAATTAGCTGGGGTATGGATTGGAATCAGATTAAAACATATACTATAAGCTGTTTTTGTCATATTCTACTGGCATCATCTTAAAAAGTGATGGAGAATCACATAAAGCTTTGAGCCCACTGAGCTTGCTCATTTGCTGCTTCAGGCAAATAATGTGCCACTTCAACTGCTGAACAAAGACGCTCAGATAGAAAGAATTACCATTCTTTATTTAAAATAGTATAATGGAGAGCATTACGGTGGCAGAGAGGAAACAGCATTCTCAGACAGCTCAAAATACACATCAGGGTCGGTCAGTGTGTGGTTACTTGGCATGGTATAAACAACAACCACTGGAATACAACTCAAACAGGATACCGAATGTGTAAAATACAGAAAAAGAGAAAGTTAGATTAAGAAGCAAAGCTGCACCCCAACCCAGGTCCTGCTCCCAGTTCTTTCAGGGGAAGAAGGTAGGGAAGCTGGCATCAGCAGGTGCTATTGCCTGCAATGTGAGACAAGCTACACGGTTCCTGCACGAGGGAACCACTAGTCAGAGTCTAATACAGTAACAGGAGAGCGCTTCTTTTTTCACCAAGTCTTTTCTCAAAGCAAGTGCATTCTGGGAGACAGTCATTCTCACGAAACTGAGGCAGGGCTAGAAATGGAGAGAGGCTGACTGGACAGCTTGGTTCGTTGTCTACCTCTCGTCACCTGAGCACAGGAAGAAACAAGTGCCAAAGAGGAACTCAGAAGTCTGAAGTATCTGGGACCCATGAGCACTAGAAATGGAGAGAAACAGCGATAGCTGAAGCAACAGCCTCCATAACCTAAGCCACTGAAATCACAGGGTTTGGGGAGATTTAAGCCAAGGCAGCTGGGATTTCCAGAGACAGAAAGAGAAAGACAAGAGTACAGCAACCCTGAAAGCTGGGCTGGCTGAGAACCTCAGGCTGAGACTCACAAGAGGGAACTGGATAGATGGATGCTCTGTCACTGACCCTGAAAATACTGCAGACCCTCAAAAACATCAGGCTAAAAACAGCTGGGGCAAAACACTACATAGGGATACTTATTTTAATCAAAAAAACAAGACAATTTCCTTTTTTCTCCCTCTCTTTTTTGTTATGCAATTTTGCCTCTTTATTAGTAAGTTGTTTTAAATCACCAAAGCCAATCTTTTTACACATGTATATATGTGTGGGCACAGCTGGGACTACTCATTTTCTACTTTAACTCTGTAACACCCTGTGTTGTTTTGTCTTATTTTCTCACTCCTACAGTTGCTCCTTAGGAATATATAACTTTGACTATTTGATCAATAAATAAATACAAACCCCTTTTCTTCTCTCTGCTGGCATTCATATTCCTTTTCTTTCTTTGCTCTCCTTATTTCCTTTTGCATAACAGATTCTGTCACTATTTTCCCTTTTCCTTTTTTCTTTTTTGTATCATAATACAATTTTTATTATCTATTTTTCTTTTTCTAATTCCTTTCTATATGTTTCTGTTTCTTACTTTCTCTAACCTATATAATACTTGGAGCATTCTGATCATCAGTCTTAATTTAATGTGGTTTAATTTAACATACTATTCATTGTATCTTATCCTGGATTAGTGAAATTGTAAAGTTGTTTTCATTCAACTTTTTAACCATCAGATAATCTATAGCTAGTTTCTCAAGTGTTGTTGATACCATTATCTACTATCTTAATTCTGAGCAGTACTAGTGACTGAAACTAACATGCAGAACAAAGAGTGGAAACTGTCATATGCTACATATCCAAAACTCACAAAGAGAAAGCTACTTAAGAATCATACACAACAGTGGAGAAAATATTCTCAAGTGCTTTACAAACCTCAACAAAGAAATACAACTGAATGAGAAAATAAGGAAACAAGATGTGTTCAGAAATACATAATTTCCAAAACCCAGTCCCACTGATACTGAAGTGAATGTTATTTTGTACAAATATTTTCTTTTGGAAACTCATAGTTAAAATAATATATAAGATCAGAGAAAAGACAAACAGCTGAATAAAGGAATCACTAAAATGACCTTTAAACTCAATGAAGATTCAAACAAATAGCTTATTGAACTAAGGAAGAAAATTAAATGCCACTTTAGTAAAGAGATATGAGCTCTAAAAAAGAACTAAGATTCTTGACATGAAAATTTCATTAAGTAAAACAGGAGACTCAACTGAAAGTCTAGATAGTAGACTACTTCTATCAGAAGAAAGCGTATTGGAAACTGAAAACATGATAAAAGTTCCAGGATATTCAGACAAAAATCAAAGAAAGAGGAATGGGCCACAATCAACAGATATAGGAAAGTCCCTCAATAAATCTAAAAGAAATAATGTAAGACTTATTGGTCCCAAAGAAGGCATCAAAAAACAGACTAATGACTTAAAAGATCTATTCACTAAAATTGTACTAGAAAAAGAGGGAAGGGAAAAGGAAAATATATAAGTCTGTATATATGTATATGTAAGATAACAAAAATGAACATACTGCTGAGTGTATTAGTTATTGAGAAAGAACAATTAATACTCATATGATTAGATCAGTTTTACCTGTCTATATCTGTTAATGTAAACAACCATTTTGAAGATATGCAATATTGCAACCATTGTCAAATTTCTATCATCCTGTTTTGTAAACCTGTAATGTAACTGTTGTGCATTTACTCTAGTCATTTGTTTGTCTCTTTTGCTTTTTGTCTTTCTTATATGTGTCTTTTTTTTCTCTTAAATAAAAAAAAAGTAAGGAATGTTATGGATGCTCAGGTAAAGGAGGCATTTATAGTGCCAACTAGGCATGACAGAAGAGAAATCTTCCACGGCATACCACAATTGCAATGCCATAAATTAAGAATAGAAAATAAAAAACAATAAGATGTTTGAACAAAGAACTAAATCACTTACAAGAACAAAGAGGAAAAAAGCAAATTTCTTAACAGAACCCTTAATGATCAGGAGGGATTAGATTAGCATTTTTTATTATTTAAATGAAGAAAAAAAAAGACACATATAACAAAGACAACAAGCAAAAGAGACAAACAAACGAGTAGAGTAAATGCACAACAGCAACATTACTGGTTTACAAAAGCGGATGATAGAAACTTGACAGTGATTGCAATATTGCGTATCGTTATCTCCAAAATGGTTACCTGCATTAACAGATATAGACATGCAAAGTTGATCCAATCACACGAGCATCAACTGTTCTTTCTCAATAACAAATACATTCAGCAATGTGTTCATTCTAGTTATCCTACATATACATACAAACAGGTTTATATCTTTTCCTCTTCCCTTTTCTCTTTCCGCCTATTCTCTTCCCAATTACTTTTGCTCTTTGAGCTGGTTTTTACCCCTACATAGTATTCATTATAGATTTTGGATCATATATTCTTTTCTGCTTCTTACACTAGGGAGACAATATGATATTTACACATGTGGGTTTGATTTATCTCACTTATGAGTATGGTCTCAAGTCGTGACCATTTACTTACAAAAGTCTCAATGCAATCTTTCTTAATAGCTGAGTAGTACTCCACTGTATAAAAATATCACATCTTTTTTATTCAGTCTTTGATTGATGGGAACTTGGGTTGTTTCCAAAGTCTGACTATTACAAATTGGGTTGCTATAAACATGGGTGCACAGATATCACTGTGGTATGATGTTTTCAATTCTTCTGAGAAAATGCCCAGAGGAGGGTTAACTGGGTTGAATGGGATCTCTAATCCTAGCTTCTTGAGGAATCACCACACTGATTTCCACAGTGGTTGCACCAGTTTACACTCCCACCAATAGTGGAGAAGAGTTCCTTTTTCCCCACAGCCCCTCCAGCATTTGTTGTTGCTTGATTTTTTAATCTTGGCCATTCTTTCTGGAGTGAGATGGAATCTCAGTGTTGTTTCAATTTGCATTTCCCAAATGACCATTGATGTTGAGCATTTTTTCATATATTTATTTGCCATTTGTATTTCTTTCTCTGAGAAGTGTGTATTCATCTCGGATGCCCATTTTTGGATTGGGTCCTTGAATTTTAGGGGCCTGATTTCTTTTAATTCTTTATATGTTTTAGATAGAAGTCCTTTATCTGATGGACAATTGGCTAAGATATTTTCCCAGTTCGTGGGTTTTCTTTTCACTCTGTTGGAGATTTCCTTTGACATGCAAAAACTTTTTAGTAAGATGAGATCCCAGTTGTTGATTCTGGGAAGTGTTTCCCATGCAATTTCATTTTTGTTCATGAACTCTCTGCCTACTCTTATGTCATCAAGATTTTTAACTACTCTGTCTTCTAGTAAGTTTAGCGTCTCTGTTTTATATTCAGATCTTTGATCCATTTTGATTTTAGTTTAGTGCATGGTGATAGGCATGGATTTAGTTTTAGTTTAAGGCATATAGAAAGCCAGTTTTTCCAGCACCATTTGTTAAAGAGGCTGTCCTTCTTCCAATGTACATGTTTGGCCTCTTTGTCAAAGATGAGGTGGCTAAGTGTGTTTGTAGTTGTGGCTATATCTTCCAATCTATTCCATTGATCTTCGGGTCTGTTTTGATTCCAGTACCATGCTGATTTCATCACAGTATCTTTGTAGTATAGTTTCAAGTTGGGGGTTGTGATGCCTCCTGCCTTTCCTTTGTTGCCCAGAATTGCCTTTGCTATTCTAGGTCTTTTCTGGTTCCAGATAAATTTCAGGAATGCGTTCTCTAGCTCTGTGAGGTAGGCAAGTGGTATTTTGATTGGGATTGCATTGAATCTGTACAGTAATTTTGGGAGAATGGCCATTTTCACGGTATTTCTTCTTCCTATCCATGAACAGGGAATATCTTTCCATTTTCCGAAATCTTCTTCGATTTCCTTGTTTGGAGTAATGTAATTTTCACTGTATAGATCTTTTACTTCCTTTGTTAGATTGATTCCTAAGTATTTCATTTTTTTGGATGTTATAGTGAAGGGTGTGATTTCCCTTATTTCTCTCTCAGTGATTTTGTTGTTTGTGTACAGGAATGCTATTGATTTTTGAGTGTTCACCTTGTATCCAGCTACATTACTAAATTTGGTTATTACTTCTAGAAGTCTTCTAATGGATTTTTGGGGGTTTTCTTTGTAGAGTATCATATCATCTGCAAAAAATGATAATTTCACTTCTTCCTTTCCTATCCTTAATCCCTTTATTTCTTTCTCTTGTCTAATTGCTCTGTCTAATATTTCCAGAACTATATTGAATAGGAGTGGTGATAATGGACATCCTTGTCTTGTTCCTGAATTTAGGTAGAAAGTTGTCAGTTTTCCTCCATTCAGTAAGATGTTGGCTGTTGGTTTATGATATATGGCTTTTATCAGGTTGAGGTAGAGACCATCTATTCTGATTTTCTGTAGGGTTTTGATCATGAATGGGTGTTGGGTTTTGTCAAAAGCTTTTTCTGCATCTCTTGAGATGATCATGTGGTTCTTGTCCTTGGCCCTGTTGATATGGTGTATTACATGTATTGATTTCCATATGTTGAACCATCCCTGCATTCCTTGGATGAATCCCACTTGATCGTGGTGTATAATCTTTCTGATAACTTGCTGTATTCTATTTGCCAATATTTTATTGAGGATTTTTGCATCTATGTTCATTAGGGAGATTGGCCTGTGATTTTCTTTTTTGGTTGGGTCTTTCTCTGGTTTTGGTATTAGGGTAATACTTGTTTTCAGGAATGAGTTAGGGAGACTTGCTTCCCTTTTGATTTCATTGAAGAGTTTGAGGAGTGTTGGCATTAAGTCTTCCCTAAATTTCTTATAGAATTCAGCAGTGAATCCATCAGGACCCGGGCTTTTCTTTGTTGGTAGGGTCTTAATTACATTTTCAATTTCATTAGCTGAAATTGGGTTACTTAGCAGCTTTACATCATCTTGATTCAGTTTTGGTAATTCATAGGTTTCTAGGAATCTGTCCATTTCTTCTGTGTTATCCAATCTTTCGAGTAAAGGTTTTCGAAGTAGGTGTTGATGATCTTCTGTATTTCCACAGGGTCTGTAGTGATTTCACCCTTTTCATTTCTTATTGCATGGATCTGAGTTTTTTCGTTCCTCTTCTTGATAAGGTTGGCTAGGGGTTTATCATTTTTATTTACTCTTTCAAAGAACCAACTCTTTGATTCATTGATTCTTTGTATTGTTTTCTTAGTTTCAATTGCATTAATTTCTGCTCTAATCTTAATAATTTTCTGCCTTCTTTGGGCTTTGGACTTGACTTGCTCTTCTTTTTCTAGAAGTTTGAGATGCAGCATTAGGTTCTTTATGTTTGTTCTTTCTGTTTTTCTGATATGAGAGTTTAGTGCTATAAATTTCCCTCTGAGGACTGCTTTCATTGTGTCCCACAGGTTTCGGTAATTTGTATTTGCATATTCATTCAATTGTAGATATTGTTTAATTTCATCTTTAACTTCTTCTGTGACCCATTGGCTATTTAGGAGGGTATTATTTAATTTCCATGTGATTATGCAGTTATTGTAGGTTTTTTTGTCATTCATTTCCAATTTTACTGTGCTGTGGTCAGATAATATGCATGGAATTATTTCAGTTCATCTGCATTTACTTAAGCTTGTTTTGTGGACCAGTATATGATATATTTTAGAGAATGACCCATGTGCAGCTGAGAAAAATGTGTATTCTGATGTTGATGGGTGGAACACTCGGTATACATCTACTAGGTCCATTTGTTCACAAGCTTGATTCAGTTCTGCTATTTCTTTGCTAATTTTTTGTTTGGTTGATCTATCTCTCTGTGACAATGGGGTGTTAAGGTCCCCTGTTATAACTGTGTTATAGTTTAGTTGGTTTTTCATGTCTATTAAGAATTGTCTTACATAGTTGGGTTCTCCCATATTCAGTGCATATATATTTATGATTGTAATCTCTTCCTCTTGAAGTTTTCCCCTAACAAGTATGTAGTGACCTTCTTTATCTCTTTTGATCATTCTCGGCTTGCGGTTTGCATTGTCTGCTAACATAATAGCTACCCCTGCTTTTTTCTGGGTTCCCATTGCATGGAGTATTGTTTTCCAGCCTTTGGTTTTTGTCTGTGAATTTCCTTTTGAATGAAATGCGTTTCTTGTACACAGCATATTGTTGGGTTTTGTTTCTTAACCCACTCTGCTAGTCTGTTTCTTTTTATTGGTGAGTTGAGACCATTTACATTGATTGATAAAACTGATATGTACTGGCTCGTCTCTGTCATATCTTTCTGTTGTTGGCTTTCTACATTTTCTGTTTATTTGCCCTGCTTAGTGGTTTCCTTTGGTTGTTGTTTTTAAGATTGTGGCTATCTTTGTTTCTTTCTAGAGTGTCTTTCAGTACTCTCTGTAGTGTTGGTTTGGTGGCCATAAATTTCTTCAGTTGTTCTTTGTCATGAAAGTATCTTATTTCTCCATCAATTTTTAAGGATAGTTTTGCAGGGTACATCAATCCGGGTTGAAAGTTGTTTTCTTTCAGAATTTGAAATACTTCACTCCAAGCTCTTCTTAACTTGAAGGTTTGTGTTGAGATGTCTGCCATGATTCTGATAGGTTTTCCTTCATAGGTGATCTGTTTCTTTTCTCTGACAGCTTTTAGTATTTTGTTTTTGTGTGCTGTATTTCTGATACCCTTATTATTATATGTCTGGGTGAGGATTTATTTTGGTTATGGTTAACTGGGGCTCTATATGCCTCAGTTACCTGTATTTCATATTCTCTTCCCATGTTTGGAAAGTTTTCTGCTATTATTTCTGTGAGTAGTCTTCGCAGGTCATTAGTATTGACCCCTGCTTTTTCATTTATGCCTATTAATCTTATGTTATTTCTCTTGGCATTGTCTAGCAACTGTTGAATTGTTGTTTCTTGGTTCCTTTCTATTTTTAGAAGATCTTTTCTTTCATGGCCATGATCTCCCATGCTGTCTTCTTCAGCTTCATTTAAGCGGTTTTTCAAACTTTCCATACAGTTTTTCATTTCCTGCATTTCCCTTTGCATCTGTTTCATGCATTCTGTTTGTGTCTTATATAGTTCGTTCAAGGTTTTGATCATTTTCTTAAGTTCTTCTATTTTTTGTCTTGCTCTTCTTTAGATACACACATTTCTTTAATAATGATTCTCATTTCATGTTTTAGCTGAGAGAATATTTCTAATTTGAATTTCTCTATAGCTTCATAAAGCTGTTTCTTTATTGCATCTTCTATCATTTCAGAAAGTGCATTTGTGTGACTCCCACTGTCTTCCATTTCAGTGTCTCTTGAGTTTGTTCTTTGTGGGCTAGGGGACTGAGACTGCCTCTCGTTCTTTTGTTTTGTCATTTTCTTCTAGAACCTATGTTGCACTGCGTCCTGAGGGGCTGACCAGGCGTTGCCCTGAGGCTCGCACTGTGTGATGGGTCGCTCTGAGTGGTGGATCGTGCTGAGTCTTGGGACCCGGTAGAGCTGGGTCCTGCACGCAGCAAGGGAGGGTGGCCTCCCGGGGTGTGTGGGTGGAGCCTCCACCTTAACTGGGTGGGGGCCAAGGCCTCCGGGTCCCAGGGAGTAAGGCGGAGTGTACCCCGGAGTGCGATGCCACCCAGGCCCTGGGTCTGTCTGCAAGATCAGAGCTACAGCTATGCCAGGGCAAGCCTGGGCAAGTCCCAGGCCTGCAGTGCCAGGGCCTTGCTCCCAGCTGGGCTGGGCGGGGGTCCAGTCTGCAAGCTCTGGGATGCAGCACACACAAGCTGTTCCACTGAAGTATGGAGCTCATGCACACTCTTCACTCTGGTGGGAGGAGCGTTAGCTCTCCAAGGCCCTCCAGCTATGTTGGTCAGTCCCTGATGAGCAGCCCTGGGGTCCTGGGCTGATCTGGGCTGGGTTGCATACCTCTGTGTTCTGGGAGGCTGGCTGGGCATTCCCCTGAGGGTGGCGCTGATCCTTGGGTCACACTGAATCGCGGGGCCTGGTAGAGCTGGGACGCTGGGACCTGTGCGCAGCAAGGGAGGGCGGCCTCTCTGGGCATGCGGGTGGAGCCTCCGCCTTAACTGGGTGGGGGCCAAGGCCTCCCGGTCCCAGGGAGTTAGGCGGAGTGTTCCTCAGAGTTCACTGCAGCCCGGGCCCTGGGTCTTTCCTAGATTGGCATTTTTTAATCCTTGAAAGAAAATAACTTCGAACCAGATACTACATCCTGCAAATCTAATCTTCAATTCTAAAGAGAAATATCCTTTATTTCCACTCTGGTTTTTCTTCAGATTGCATAAATATTTCGCCAATTTCCAAGCAAATCTAAAGATCTTCCATAAAAAGTATAAACTAGAGAAATTCATAACCATCAAGCCACCATTGCAGAAAATACACATGGGAATCCTAAACATAGATGAATTTTTAAAAAATATTTATAAAACAAAAAGAAAGGAAAAGTTCATGGGGGTAAAGAGATAAATGAATAAACAACAGAAAGGAATCAAAGACCAGAAAAATATCACAATGGCCAAAATTTGTACATACTTTTCAATAATAATTGTTAGTATAAATGATTTTTATTCTTTAATTAAAACATGCAAATTGCAGATTGGGTCAAAATATAATACCCATGAGTACAAGACCCATTTTTACATGAAATTCATTTCATCAGCAAAGAAATACATAGACTTAAAATGAAAGGATAAAATGTAAGACTTCAAACAAAGAAGAAAGTTGGAGTAAGCTTCCAGAAAGTAAGCCAGAGTAGCTATACTCAAATCCAATAGGTAGACTTCAAATCAAAACTCTTCAGAAGAGACAAAGAAGGCTACTATACATTTAAGAAAAATAAGAATGAAGAAGAGATAATAACTATAATTATACACGCACTACATGCTCTGCACTCAATTTCATAAAATAATCACTACTTAACCCAAAAAATTAGACAGGCCCCAACCTAATCATAGTGGGTATTTCAACATCCTGACAAAACAAATAGACAGGTCATTTAGATAAAACATTTTTAAAAAATCAGAATTAAACCACACTATAGACCATCTGGATATAATCAATATCTGTAGAGTGTTTCACATGACATCAACAGAATACAATTTGTTTTCAGCACCTCAGAGAATCTCCAAAATAGGCCATTTTTAGGTCATAAAACAAGCCTCAGTAAATAGAAAATAATTGAAACAATTTTTTGTCCTCTGTCAGATCATAATGGAGTAAAACTAAAAATCATGAGCAAAAAAAAAAAAAATCCTCACACTAATTATACAAATATACAGAGATTGAAAGTTCACTCCAAATGATCAATGAGGAACTGAAGAAATTTTAACTTTTCCAGAAGTGAATGATATTGCAAACGTGTATCAGAATCTGTGGGCCACAGTGTAAACAGTTCTAAGCAGAAATTTTATAGCCATGGGTTTCCACTTTAGAGAAACAAAGTGAACTCAAGGAAATAGCTTAAATGATACATCTCAAAATCTTAGAAAATCACAAGCAAATCAAACCCCAAATGAGTACAAAGGTAGAAACAATAAAGATCAGAATGGAAGTTAAAGAACTGAAACTAAATAATAAAAAAAAGATCAATTAATCAAAAAGTTGATTCATTGGAAAGATAAGATAGATAAGCCTCTAGGCAAACTCATTGAAAGAAAGAATGGCTGAATTCATCAAATGATAAATGAAAGTATATTCAGTCTCCATATATTTGTATAATTAGTGTGGGGATTTTTTTTTTTTTTTTGCTCATGATTTCTGGTTTTACTCCATTATGACCTGACAGAGGACAAAGATTTATAGCAGACACTGACAACATTTAAATCCAGAGTTTCATGGGAAATTATATTCAAAATGTATATGCCAACACATCGAGGAATCTTCCTTAAAAAATCTTCCTTAAAAATTGTGCCCTAAAAAATGCCTTTAAAAAGTTCCTTTAAAAAAGTTCCTTTAAAAATCTTCCTTAAAAAAAGTTATTAAAAATAGGTCTAGAAGAACTTTGCCTCAAAGTTATAAAAGTCTTATATGACAATACTGGAGGAATCTCTGTATCAAACTTCATGCTATACTCTGAATCCATGGTAACAAAAATCTCATGGTATAGGCACAAAAGTAAAAATGGAGCTAAATGAAATACAATAAAACACACAAAAATAAACACAAGCTCCTACACTGAATTGATTTTTGACAAAAGTGTCCATAAACATATGCTGAGCAAAAGGAATTCTCTTTTACAAATAGTTCTGTGCTCATGAGACCAATGTGCACAAAACCAAAGTTCTTGTGCTAAAATATACCAAATCAAAGTGAATCACAAACATAGATGTAAACAGTAAAAGACTGAAACTACTAGAAGTTGGTATAGAGGAAACAATATTTTAGGCACAGGCAATGACTTCCTGTACCAGACTCTAAAAGCACAGGTATTAATATCAAGCATCATCTAATGAAACCATACCAAATTAAAAAGTTTCTGCATGGAAAGGAAAAACAACCCACTGAATGGATGGAAATCTTGGTTAATTAATCTTCCAATAGAGAACTAACATGTAGGATACAGAAATCTAAAAAAACATTAAAAAATAAACCTAAGAAAAAAGTGGACAAATGAACTATATATACTTTTCAAAGTGAGAAGTTTAAATGGACAGAACTATGCTAAAATAGATAAACATCTCTAGAAGACTAATGCAAATTAATACTATATGAAGATTCCATCTCATTCCAGTCAGGACTAGTGATATCAAGAATACAAAAAACAATGAATGCTTTCCAGGATGTGGGGCACTAAGAACTCCCAAATGTTGGTGGGATGTAAATACAAAAAACAATGAATGCTTTCCAGGATGTGGGATACTAAGAACTCCCAAATGTTGGTGGGATGTAATCTCGTACAACAACTAAAGAAATTGGTATGGAGATTCCTCAGTACTACATACAAAAATATCATATGACACAGGAATGCCACACTTGGGCATATTCCTGAAAGATGAAAGACTGTTTATGTTGATATATGTATATTCAAGTTTACAGCACTGCAATTCACAGTAGCTAGACAGTGAAAATAGCCTAGAGCCCTGTCAATAGATTTACAGATGAGGTGAATATGGTTGACCATATTGAAATATTACTTCAGTCATAAAGAAGAATGAAATTATGCCATCCACAAGAAATCAGATACAACCAGAAGCCATCACGTTAAGTGAAATTACGCAACTCAAAAAGATAAATATCTCAGGATTTCTCCTTTATGAGAAAACTAAAATGTGCATTAATTTAATAAATAAATAAGTCAAATAAAAGACAAAGAACAGAAAACCTGGAAGTAGATTTCTGGAGACAGGAAAGTGGATAAGAATGAAGGGGTAAGAAAAAGGAGAGGTGGGTTATGGGACTGAATGGATTAAGTTATATTAAATGCATATATCAAGTTCCCCAATTAAATTCCATCATCATGTAACATTAACACACACCATGTTAAGAAAATACAACCTAAAATAAAAATGAAATGAACAATGTTGGCAAGATGGGAATTCTTATGGCATAATTTACATTATTATTAAGGTATCAATACAATGTATATTTTAAACAGTGATTATGCTGAACACTGTGAACCATGCTATTTTTCCAACTATTTCAGAAGCTCAGGTGGGAAGATTACAAGTTCAAATCCAGTCTAGACAACTTAGTGAGTTCTTGTATCAAAAAAAAAGAAAAAAGGTGTCAGAAATGTATTTCGGTAGTAGAGTGCCCCTGCATTTGATCCCCAGAAGTGAAAAAAAAGATGTTTTTCTGAGTAAAATTATACTTATATCTGAATGAAGTGAGACACAGACATAAGAATGAGGAATACATAAAAATTTAAAAGGACAAATTGTTGAAAAATGTAATTTATTTTTTAAAATTTTTTAAATTTTATTTTAAACATAGTAAAATCCAACAGGACATAACAAAGCAAAGTCAATCAAAACAAAGCAGCAGAACTGGTACAGAACTTCAAAGAAAGATGCTATGAAAATAATAGCTACTACAGTATATCTTGTTATTTTCAGAATAGCTGAACATTCTGACAGGTATAATAGAATTGAACCAAAAACAAAACAGAATAAAATCAATAAAAACAGAATATAAAATAAAGCAAATAATAATAATAATCAGAGTAAAGCAAAAAAATGAGAACCATATTGGGCCTCGAAGACAAGACAGAAGAGAATCCCCCGTATTTGCTACATTGCCTACTGTCTTCTTCCGAAGAGATGCTCAGGTTGCCAGCCCCAGGCCTGCAAAGTCAACGAAACAATACTAGCATTTAGTTACTTAATGTTCCTTAGTTGTTATCAATTTAGCCAGACCTCTGACCAGCAGGTTGCTTATGGGGGTGGGGGGGTAAGGGATGGGTTGTCCTTGGTTCTAAGCCCACATGCCGGTAGGCATACGGGAAGCGCATGTTTCTCTTCTGTGAGTCCGCACAGGTCGCACAGTACCCTGGGAGGCAGATTAGTTCGAAAGAATGTAATTTAACGTTTATTGTTTTTCTGATTTCCTTCAACTGTGAACTGATCTTTTGTCAAGGATATAAAATCCACAATATATATTCAAAGTTTACAGTTTGTACACTGAAATTGAAATTTTGTACTGGAAATGTCTTTCGAACAAAAATCAGAGAAGTTCCTGGAAGAGGTCTCAGCTTGAAACACTAGTATCAAGTAATCCTAGAGCAATATGTCTTACCAATGTCCCACCTGCCATCATGTGTGTCAATACAGAATATATTATTTAACACTTCAAACTTAATGTTTAAGTGCTAATAAACAGCATATGTAAAATTTAAACTTGTAAACATTTAAATATTTATCAAAGACTTACTGTGTTAACTATTACCTAAATGATGCAAAAAATACAAAGATTGAAAAGATGTGATTCTTCCTCCCAAAGTATAATAGACTAATTCTACTTCTTAAATAAATGGTAGTACTACACTTAATTAACTAATTATAATTTGTGCAATAGAATTACAAATTATGGTAGAACTATATTTGACACAAATCTTCATTAAGAAATACTTCTAATAGATAATATTCTTGGGTGGTTTTTCTGCTTTTGTTAATGATGTTAAATGTGTGTGGAAATAAATTGTGTTTTAAATAAAACTAGATGCGAAAGATAACGTGAAAGACAACCTTCCTAAGAGTTCACAGTGCAATTTTAATTATGTAATTCAATCCTTCTGTCCTTCATAATTTTCAGAGTTATATTAAGGAAAATGGCCAAGCAAATAATGTGTCTAATTTGACATTAAAATGCTTTAATGCCATAGTATCACTGTATGTAAATGTAAAAAAGCATATATGCTATCCACTTGGGTTTCACAATTTTTGTCTGCACTTTTCATATACACAAAAAGTTTCGAACTTTATTGACTCATTTTCCCCTTTCAATATCAATCAATCAAAATATGTTAACAAAGCATGCAGTATGAGGTCTTTTTAATCTTCTGGTAACAGAAAAGACAGTAAGACAAGAAGAAATCTATTGTCTTTCCAAAAATGAAGAAAGTAACATATTGTTTGGCATAATTTAAAAAATGAGTTTTCCTTCTGATATTATTTTCATGAGGTGGAAACTTAAGTGCCTAAAATTCTGAGATGGAGCCATATTCCTTCTGAGTTTGACATTAAAATTCAATGACATTGGGAAGGCACGCTGAAAACCACTTCACCTGCCTCAGTATGTGGTATAAGACCTGACAGTTGACATGTTTGTAATTACTACTTTTACAAAAGACTGACATAACTCATTTTAAACTTGTAGACTTAACACTTCAACAGAACGAAAAGTGATAAATTATACATGGTAAAACTGTTTCTAAGATTATTCTTTGCCACATTGCAATTATCGTCGAAATGCCACTACTTACATAATCTTAAGTCAATTCCAATAATATAGTGACATGAAAGAGTAGTTGTGCACCCAATATTAATTCTCCTACCATATGTGGAAGTTCTGCACATCACTGAACTTTCTGTAATACATGCTTATCTGATATGCAAAGTCAATCTATGTGTCAATATGTGAGTTTGATATAATATGCATACATATTAAACTTTTGTGTGTGTTTTTATATTTATTTGTAAATAGATACGTATCTCAGGTTGTCTTCTAACATTTATATTTTATATCTTGCTTCTATTGGAAAGTGAACACCACACTTTTGATGATCCTATATTTTGCATTTGTTCTATAGGCAGCTATATATCTAAGTATGATTAAAATTAATCTGCGAGTTCAAAAGCTGCATAAATGAAATTGAACAGTTTTCAGATTTCAATTTTTCACAGAAATATTTTTCTCCTACTAGAAAATTTGAGAAAGAAAAGTTTCCTTTTCTTTGAGTTATAATTGAAAATATTTTTTAAACCACTCTTCATCTTCAGATGGAATAAGATCACCATTTACACCATTCATCTTCAGATGGAATAAGATCAGGTTTCATAATCTTACAAAAATAAGAGAATTCTAGTATCTCTCTGTTAGGTTCTATTTTTGGTTCAGTTCAATATTTCTTCTAATAAATAATGGAACTGAAAGACTGTGGTAGTTAAAGTAGAGTGCCAACCTGATTGGCTTTGAGATCCACTCAGAGGATTACTGTAGTGCGCTTCTCAGTATCTGGGTGAGTAATGACATGGAGGTCTGTGTCTGGACCTCCATCCTTTCGTCTGTGGCACTGATCCCCTGCTCTGCTTCCTGACTTATGTATTTCTTCCTTAGAGCCAGCTGACCTTGGACCGTATCTTGTGAACCATGAACTAAATTAAACTATTCCTCTTTACAATATGGATATCACATAATGTACCTCAGAAACTAGAACATGGTTAATGCACATGGTAGAAATCTATTTGCTATAGTTATATTAATTAAGTGTTTGGATGATGAGTCCTTTCCTTGTCATTCTTCTTTATAGGTGGTTTGGCTTCACTTACTGTCACTTGAACATACAAATTTTAATATTAATTAGATGAGTTTGGTAGAACTCTAATGAATTTTGACTAAAATTCAACTTTACTCTCTGATTATTTGGGAAAAATACTGACTTAGGTACTTTTTTTTTTTTTTTTTTTTTTTGGCACTGAGGATCAAACTCAGGAGCTCGTGCTTACCTGGAAGGTCCTACACCACTGAGCTATACCCCTAGCCCAGAATGACTTACTTAGAGTGAATGAGCTGATTTTTTTAGAGCATATGATTTAGAAGCATCAAGGAGGAAAGTTTAGATTAGCAATGTAGCTATTCATATCGGTAAACTAAGTATTTCTAGTTCATATCACAATAACAATAAATTTGACAAATATTAAGATTCTAAAGATTGAAAAATAAATTATGAAAAAGAAAATGTAATTGCATTTCTTTCTAGTACTGAGAATGGAAAGCACAATATATAAAAATCCATAAATTTAATTTATGATATAAAAGACACTATCACCAAAAGAACAATACAACAGAAAAAAATAAATTTATATATATAAAATGTTTCAAGAAATTCTATATTTCACAAACCAGAGTACTAGAATAAATGAACAAATTGATAACAGTCATAAGTAGCAAATTCAAATACCAGCACTCGGGAGGCTGAGGCAGGAGGATCATTGCGAGTTCCAGACCAGCCTGGGCTACAAAGTGAGTTCAAGGCCAGCCTGAGCTGCATAGTGAGACCCTGTCTCAAGAAACAGAGCTGGGGATTTAGTTCAATGGCTTAAGCACCTGCCTGGCAGGTTTGAGGTTGTGAGTTTGATCCCTGGTACCAAAAAATAAAAAAATAAATAAAAAACAAAAAAGAAGTGGTTGACCAGTATCATACGGATCATGCAGAACAAAATGGCAAAATAACTTTAGTAGAATAATAGAGTGAGTAATAATTCATGAGGATCATCACAATTTAAATATTTAAATGCTAGAATACACATCTATATATTCAGTGTGACCCTGATTGTGGCAGTAAATATTGAAAAAAATATTAATGACAACAATAACACATTCATCCATAACAACAGGGTAGTTGTTGAATTATAATATTTTGTAGTTTCTTCTGAAAAATCAAGTCATTAAGAACTATTTATAAAGTGTATCTAAGGAAAAATAAAATATGAATAATTTAGGTGCGAAAATTCTGCTATCTGTAAGAATGCGTATAACTCCAAATAGGTTTATACACCTTCACATAAAGGGACCAAGCAAGACAAAAGACTACAGAGTTTTAAAAATACGATGGGAATAGTGTTTTTGGTAATTTTCACATTTTTAATTTTTAAAATATTATGTTTTATGTGTTTAAAAGTGTTACTGTGAACATCAGGGAAACGATTAGTGACAGTAAATCCAGATGAATATTCAAAGTAGCAGGCTGCAATGATTTTCAATATCAAAATCAATTCTGAAAGGATAATTATAGTGAGAAAATAACTCGCCTTTCAAACACAGGTGATGCTTCTTTCAATGGGTATGGAATGAACATTTTAATCAAACTAATAAACTCAGCAGTACCAAAAGTTTTCTGAATATGTGTGCTTATGTTTTTACTGTAAGGCATGAAATCCCTTATCTACTATATCATTACATATCTATACTTCTGTGCTGAGTCTGTGAAACACTTCTTTAAGTGTACTTACCTTATTCAATTCATTATTTACTTAAATTATGTAAATATGAACAGTGAATTTCACATTCTCATGTTTAAAGTGTTTCATCTCAACTGTCTTCTTCTAAGTAAACTTAATTGTGTCAACATCATCCTTAGTCTTAAACATGATCTTGTTTACATTATGACTTCATTCTTCTTCACAAGAGACTTTTCCAGATAAAATTGTAGCTTATATGAATGAAAATTTTTGCTATATATTGTTAATATTAATGTTATTTAGGCATAATATATTTCTTTCCTATCAAGAAAGATACACCAAGCCGGGCGTGGTGGCGCACGCCTTTAATCCCAGCACTCGGGAGGCTGAGGTAGGCGGAGCATTGTGAGTTCGAGGCCGGCTTGGGCTACAACGCGGCGCAAGGCCGGCCTGAGCTACATAGTGCGACCCTGCCTCAAAAAAACCAGGGCCGGGAGTTTGGCTCAGTGGCTTAAGCGCCTGCCCTGGAAGGTGCGAGGCTGTGAGTTCAATCCCCGGTGCCGCAAAAAAAAAAAAAAAAAAAAAAAAAAAAAAAAAAAAAAAAAAAAAAAAAAAAAAGAAAGATACACCAAAGCAAAGGTAGCTGCAATCAATTCATAGTTTCTCCAATTATTTATGCAGAGTGTTGTATTTAGAGAAATAGACCAGAAAGTGATATAGATAATAGACCATGATCACTAATAATGTGCTGGCAATGTGAATAAAAAACTTCTAAACAATGTAATAATCCGATTTTGTATTTATGTCATCAGATAATTCAAACAGAAAAAACAATTGTGTTAATTTCAATAATGGTTTGATGATATAATCCAATATATATTATAGCAAAAGTGTTGGAAATTATGTTGTGTTGAAAGTTAACCATATAATTTAATTATGAAGCTGGGCACAGTGATACGTATCTGTTATCCCAGAACTCGGGAGGCTGAGGCAAGAGGATCACTATGAGTTTGAGACCAGCTTGCACTACATAGCAAGACCTTGTCTCAAAAGAAAAAATTAATTATGAATGAGAATGAAATTTATTTAAATACTTAGCATTAAATTTAATGAAGTTAACCTTGTATCAATATTAACAGTACAATTTTGACAGAACACAGCATCGTAGTTAAAACATATTCTCTGTGAATCACTGAAACAAAACAGAATATGAAGCACTTGGAACTGGTTATGTCACCAGGCTGGGTCTGAGAGTTTCCCAAATTTAATCCATCCCACTGAGGCAGGCTAGCTGACCTCCATCTCAAAAAAAGACTTTTCAGGGTGCATCAGAAAGAAGTAGGGGTAGGGCTTGTTAGGCAAAGACAGAGAGTGGAGCATACACTCCCGATAGGAGTGCAGTACTCAAATAAGTGAGATACATTACCGTTTGGGTCTGGGAACACTTATAACTTTCTTGAGGATGTGAAAAGGCCAGGAAGGAAGTGGTCTCCCATCCCCCTTCCACAGGCATGAGTTTTTATTTTATTTTGTTTTGTTTTATTTATTTTATTTTATTTTTTTCAATATTTCTTTTTTTCCAATAGATGATTTAAACACTCTCTGAATTCTCTCAGTCTATTTACTTTTTTAATTGGGCAATTTATGACCGTCTAGTGATGGGTCTGGTAAGGAGTGTAAATCTGGTTAAGGACCAATCACATTGGAACAGTCTATCTCATGGCCAGGTTTTTTCAACTTACTTTCTTAATTGAGTCAGTTTATGGCCTTTTAGTGACAAGCATCATAGGGAAGAGGTGTAAACCTTGTCAAGGAATGTTGGCAGGGGGCTGTCTTGGTGACTTTATCTAAGTCCTGGTAGTTGCAGTCATCTTACAAGAAGTGATCATTTAGGGAAATTCTATTGCTGGACATGAAAGATTGGGGCCAAAGGTTCTACAAGAACTGTTGCAAGAAATGCAAGCCGGAAGTTGAGGTTTGGAGAGTTACGACAATGTTCCAAAGATGATACGCCTATTTAAAGAAATGTAGATTGATGTACATGAAAAAAAATAAAACATCACCTAAAAATAAACCCTACTTCATCTTTTGGAGCAAAAATTATCGGAAGACCTAGCTTTATTTTCAGAGAAATGTGATAAGACATATCTTGTTCCTTGTCAGTATATAGTCTCAATGTGATTATTATCATTGGGAAGGGGGAGAGGTGGAAGGGAAAGAGGATGATAATAGGAATGAAGATGTGTTATGAACATGTACATAAGGAATGCAACATAATGTGCTGCAAATATAGGAATCAAGAGATGGAGAGAGGACAGAGGAAACAGAAAGCAGATTGAAAAAAGGACTTAAAATGTATTACATGCATGTATCTTTTCTTTCTTTTTTTTTTTTTTTTTTTTGCGGCACCAGGGATTGAACTCACAACCTTCCGCCTGCCTGACAGGCGTGTAACAGGCTGAGCCAAACTCCCGGCCCTGGTTTTTTGAGGCAGGGTCGCGCTGTGTAGCTCAGGCCGGCCTCAAACTCACAACGCTCCACCTACCTCAGCCTCCCGAGTGCTGGGATTAAAGGCGTGCGCCACCACGCCCAGCTCTCATGCATGTATCTTTTCATCACAAGGAATGCAAAAAGTATATACTATAAATGTGTAGTGGCATGAAAAATAAAGAAATAACAATATATTTTAATTGACATCTAATAATTGAACATACTACATAGTACAGTGTGTTGTTCTGATCTATGTATGGAAAACTTGACAATCAAATTAGGGTAATTAGTATATGCATCACATTATATATGTATAATGTCCTTGAGATGAGAAGATTCAAATATAATCTTAATTTTAATGCAAATTTAATAATTTTATTTAAAATCAATGGTTTTTTAATTTTAATTTTTGTTTTTCTCATTGCTGAGACAAAATGCCTGATGCCCAAACTTAGGAAAGGAAAGGTTTATTTTTTACAGTTCTTGGGGGTTTCAGTCCATACTCAGTTGGCTTCAAGGCAGTGTGGCGTGGTGGGGCCACCATCCATGGCAGCCTCAAAACAACAAAGCGCGAACCAGCAAGAGAGGGAAAACATGCCCTCTTCCCGCCCTTACACTGTATATCGACTCCACCCCTGGGTGGGTGCCACACTTACACCATCAATCCCAGCACCAGACAACAAACCAATCATGAATGCTAAACTCAGCCCCATCCATTATTGCATGAGGCTTAAGTATGGGCCACCTGACCACATTACAACAATTTTTAAGAAAAGTTTTTCAGTATGACATTGTTAAAGCAATTTACATTTTTTTTGGTGAAAAGTTTCACATCTTTCATTTTGATGTTTAACTCTTAATATGAAGATGTTGTACATAATAAATGTGAAAATATCCTTTCTTTTATGCAATAAACTCATTTTATTAAGCTCTATAAAAATTATACTTCATCTTTATTGAAAAAATTCCATCCAGGTGAATGTCTAATCTGGAACTTGTTTTGTTTTGTTTTGTTTTTCTTTTTCTATTATCTTTGTGTTTATCTCTTCATGAATAAAAACTACCTATTTTTGCAAAATATGTCTTAAGATTGTTTTGGGCAAACCTATTCTCCCAGTTCCTTTTTCAATAGTGATTAGTTTTTTATGCTTTTTTAAAAAAAGAAATTTGATTTTATTTGGAAAGTACAATGCAATCAGGAAAATGATTAAGTTTCCCAACCTGCTGGTAAATTGGCTCCGTGTGACCAAGTTCTTGGTAGTAATGACAACCGTAAGTGTATTGTTGGATCTGCCCAAAACATTCACTTGCAAATCTCATGCAACTCGCTCACATACTTACGGTCCATTGGGCCTTACATGATGTTATTTACTTGAAGATTAATCAATGTCTGTTTTATGATTATGCTTACAGCAAATAATAGAGTCTTTGACATACGATAGATAAAATATATCAACAATATTAAATGGACATGAGATCTATAGTAAATTCATTCATTTGGTAAAAATACATTAAGTACTTAGCATGCAAGCCACTTTTTACCCACACAAGACACAGAAGTGATCAAGAGAAGAAAAAAGCCTACAAGACTGTTCTTTTAAGTTTTTTTTCCTTTTTGTGAAAGAAAAGATTCATTTCTTATCTTTTCTGTTGAAAGGCGAGAAGTTCCTCATGAAAATACAACCAGAATGGGGATGAGGTTTGGTATTGTAACTATAAAAAAGGGACAATAGTTAACTATTTATGGAGTGTGAATTGAATCAAAGCTCCATAGGAGATAAAGGAGTTAATCTTGAGTATCATGGGAATAGCATTTCTGGAGGAGATAACCACCAGGGCACACAGTACAAAGAGAGTACACCTGGAGTCGTGAGGGCAAACAGGAAGATTGGTCAGGGTTGCCAGCTCCAAATGAGGGAGAAGAGATCAGTGGGCAATGACGTTAGAATAATAGTGCATACTTGAATACCATTTTTGCAAAGGCCAAGAAATTTTTCCTTTGCATGAGTTTATCCACTTGAACGAACTTTTAAGAGGAGAAGAATATGCTAACTGGATTTTTCCACTGAATTTAGCAAAACTGAAAAATATTTTTACTGAAGAAGTATAAAAGATGTTGATTATTTGTCATGGAAAGCACAGTCATGTTATTGATGGTATAAATTTAAATTAGAAGAAACAATAAAAATCTTGCTTTACATAATACGCATTTCATCATTTGTTAGTAAGTGCAATGTTTTTGGTCAGAAATTTTGCTAAAGTTTTTAAATAAACATGTTTACAAAATAATAATTGTAGTTAATTTACTCAGACTATAAACTAAAATATCAATCATTGCCAACAATAAAATGGTAATAAAATCTCGAAATTAGTTTTAAAACTAAGCAGAAGTTTACGTAGAACACAGACCAGCAGGAAATATATTTAAAAGGTCAACACGGAAATTTGGAACACAGGCAAATTTAATGAACTCTATAATATGGGATTCTTAAATAATGCAGAAAAATATTTTTTTAGTTTTTCATAGTTCCCTTTATAATATTATAAGACATTTTGTAAAAGGTTACACATTTCTTTTTCAGATATCAACTATTTAAAACAGAAAATTCTGTGGGTGTATATTCTTAGTCATCAAATTCAAAGAATCAATAAGAATTTATTCTGGGTCTGAATGAAAGAGGTAGGACTTTTCCTAATCATTGGTTATACACTCAGATGATAAAAATATGGTTTTTAATAGTTAGAAAATTATTTCATTATTGTTTCATGATTTGTAGCTTGTCATTTTCAAACTTTTTTCACAGCTAAATACTTACTACACAGCTTGTGTTATTTTCTTCCCTACCATTCTGTTCCTTTACACATCTGTTCGATTCTCATAAACATAAGCACAGAAAATTAGTCTAGAATTATATTACTATCTCATCTTAAAAGAATATTTGCAAAAGACTTATAGTGTTAATATCAGTTTTAATAGACCTTACTTATTCTCAACAACACTAATTTGACTTTCAGTTATGAACAATTCCATAGAATGATAAAAGTTACCTACAAAGAGAATTGCTTCAACAGATGATTTACTACTACTCAGAAGAAGAAAAAGATAAGTACAGGTGCCTGACTTGAAGGCTTTCATTAACATTATGATATATATTCATGTTTGCATCAAATACTTTGAAAATTCAATGTGCTTTGATGTTTGCTTTTCAGAAAAGTTAAAGATTAATCACACAATTATTTTGGTTACATATGTTGAGTTATCTACTTACAAAATAAACTCAGTCTCTAATTTCTTTGATACACTTATTTCCTAACCTAAAACAATTTTTTATTGATGTTTTTAGATCTTCTCTACACTAAAGAAGTTAAGGTAAGACAATCTCCAAGCAACCAACAAATGTAAAATTGCATACCACGTGTATGTGAACAATGAGGAAAAATTACAGTAATACTTAGGATATTGCCAAATA